>PVHP010021273.1:0-29587 GCA_004024765.1 Zapus hudsonius
AGAGCCAGAACTCAAGCTGTTCTCTACACACCTTAGGGTTGGACTCAAAGGTCCACCTCCAGTGACATCTCCTCCAGCCGATTACTGGGGACTAGATGCAAGCTCAACCTTGATTCAAAATTTCTGAGGCTACGTATGGGGGAGAGTCAAACCTCCACATGTGGATCTGAAGAGTTAACCCTGGCTGTCTCAGTTCCTCAAGCTTATGCAGGAAGTACAGTTAACTGCCAAGTCATCTCTCCAGACCATTTTACTTTTATATCTATCTTTTTTAAAACAGGGTCTGTCTAACTATGTAGCACAGGCTAGCCTCAAACTTGAGATCCTCCTGCCTCTGCCTCATATTACAGGTGTGCACCACCATGCCCAGCTTGGAAAATCCACTTGGATTCAAATTGGATCTGAAATCAGAAATCCCACTATGATATAACTGCCTTAGTCAATGAGGAATATAACCCAAAGGGACAGAGAAAAACATCCAGTTTTAGATCCCAAGATTCATTCAAAACAGTGAGCTTAGCAGGAATCTCTGCTTTATAACTCTTATGTCTTAAGTGCTTCGAATGCTACCTGAACAGAATAGATGATTAATAAGTATTTACTGGAAAAATTATTACATGAATGAATGACTGGTTAAGGAGTCAACATTATTCATATTGATCGATGGACTAAACCTTGACATGTATAAACATCACACTTTTTGTAAAACATTTTAGAAGTGTGAGCCATAAATATTGGATCTGGGCCAGGCGTGATGGTGCACGCCTTTAATCCCAGCACTTTGTAGGCAAAGATAGGAGGATGGCTGTGAGTTTGAGGCCAGCCTCACAGAGTGAATTTCAGGTCAGCCTGGGCTAGAGTGAGATCCTGACTCATCAAGGACATGGCATTATTCATACTGTAAAAAAAATTCAACAAAGAAGTGTTACAGTGCAAGCCACTGTAATATATGAATATGTAATATAAACTCTATCTAAAAAGCAAATGACAAGCCAGGCATGGTGGCGCACACCTTTAATCCCAGCACTCGGGAGGCAGAGGTAGGAGGATCACCATGAGTTCAAGGCCACCCTGAGACTACACAGTGAATTCTAGGTCAGTCTGGGCTAGAGTGAGACCCTACCTCGAAAAACCAAAAAAAAAAAAAAATCAAATGACAGATAAAAGGCAAATCACAAGTATTACACACAAAGGAATCTGGGCATGGTGATGTCTGCCTTTAATCCCAGCACTTGGAAAGCTTACATAGGAGGATCACTGTGAGTTCAAGGCCACCATGGAGCTACAGAGTGATTTCCAGGTTAGCCTGGGTTAGAGTTAGACCCCACCTCTATCTATAGAGTTAGACCAAAAAGAAAAAAACCCACACACACAAAGGAGACTAGGAAAGTCTATAACAAGCCTCATTTCATTGTCTGGGTCTTGATGAGCACTTCCTAGGTGCTTGTATAAAAAGTCCACCCTCAAGCCAGGCATGGTGGTGCATGCCTTTAATCCCAGCACTCGGGAGGCAGAGGTAGAAGGATAGCCATGAGTTCAAGGCCACCCTGAGACTACAGTGAGACCCTACCTCGAAAAAAAAAAGTCCACCTTCACAAGGTAGCAGAAAAATTGTAAGAGCCACAGACTGGCAAGAATATACTGAGGCATCTATGACCCCACAGTGAACACCACAACCCCATTGAGGAGGGCCCCAAGGGGAACAGGAGCAGAGACGAGGGGATAAAAGATAAGAGGACTCAGTCAACCTCCCTTCCTCAGCTTCTCCTGTTCAAGACTCCCCCCTGGCATGATCACAGCAACAAATGTGGGGCTGGCGAATCCTCCCTGGTAACTATTCTTCTACTCCAGAATGCACAGAAATGCTCAACAGTTTGCCTGTGGACTTCTTAGTAAATGAACATTTTTTTTGCATGTGTATATGTATAATGTGCATATGTGTTTGTATGCATTTGAGCACATGTGTGTATACATATGGAAGCCAGAGGTCCATGTTGGGTATTTCCTCAATTACTCTCCATCTTGTTTATTTGCTTGATGTAAGATCTCTCACTGAACCTGAACATCACCCATTTGGGGCTAGCCATCAAGTCCTGGGGATATTCCTCCCTAGGGCCTCGATTACAGACATATGCCCGATCCATGGCTTCTATAGGATAGGTCTTGGGGATATAAACCCAGGTCCTCATGACTGCACAGCAAGCACCTTACCCACTGAACTATTTCCTCAGCCCAGCCAATGAAATTTTACTAAATTTTCTCTCTGATGGGCTGGGAAGACATAACAACCTGAAGCAGATGGATACTCTTAGGAAAAGCTTTGCAGAGCACAACTGAAGTTTTAGTAGGTCCTAAGAACAGACAAGATGGCAAGAAGTGATCAGAGCAGTGGGAAGAGCGTGTGTCAGCCTTAACTAGGATTTAGAAGAAGTAGAAAATGTGTCTCTGTGGACTAGTTGCCATGATTTCTTATATCTACTCACCAGTCCTCCATTACCAACCATTTCTCTGAAGGTAGTAATGTCTGTTGGGAGAGCATGGCCTACCTACGGGTAGGACTACAGAGAAGGAAGAGAATGGAATAATACAGTACTATTCCTCTCATTTAAAATAATACAAAATAAGAAAATAGTTTCTGCCAGCCCTCCCAACTCGAGGCTCCCCACTGAGGCTTCCTGAGTAGTGAGAGGAGGCTCCTTCCTCACCTGCCCCTGACCTTGCTCATCACCCAAGGCCACCCAGGCAGTAAGTAGCTCGGTTCTGCTTGGGAGGGAATGCCTCTGGATACAGGAGTGTGGCCACCTACTTAGACATGCACCCTACCCTCTCTCTCTTCTGTTTCTCTTGGGTTAGGGAGGGCTGAGAGCCCCACACCAAGTATCAGGTTCTGATTCTGATCCATCATCTAAGAATAATATTCTTTTATCTTTGCCTTGTAGTCCTTAGAGGGCTTTTATCCTTGGAAATGCAACCGAAATTTAGGTTCAAAATAAAGCCACCTAGGAGGATGACCCATGGTCAGCCTCAAGAGCCACAGCCCCAGCTCTCTGGCAGACTTCACCATCTCTGTATCAGAGATTCAGCCAAAGGCAACATAGAGAGGCTGTGCAAGGAGGGAAGTGGGGGTAAGAAGGTTTAGGAGGAAGCTTCCCTGAGCTCATTTATTGTAGGTGGATAAACGTAAGTACCCAGGGAGCAAAAATACGATGAGAAGCAGATAAAGCTCAATGGTCCTTTTAATATTACAGGAATAGAGGAAGAGTTACTTATTTTAAATAAAACTGAGGAAGCCTATATTTAGCTTATATTTTCAAAAACCTTAGCTGGATATAAATAGGTAATATTTATCTTTTCAATTTGTTCATTTTCCCTAAGCTGGAGGAATGATGTGCTTGAATTTATATTTTTTACCATTATATAATGTAGGCAATAATTAAGGAAAAATATAATCACTTTTATTAATTATCTGTGATAATGAATAATCAGTCATAGGTAACAGGGAATTAAAATTAAAATGCTAAACCTGCAGGTTGAGCAGATATTCCACAGTTAAGTGATTATAGGAATATCTTTGCATGAAGCTAATAATAGATGAAAAATATGTATTATAGAGAACGTCTTTATGCCTCATCAATTCATCATGCAACAGTTTTAATTAAAAGCCTGTCAGGTTGGGTGGCTGAACATATGAGCAGAAACCAAACTGTCATCAAATGGAAAAAAAATATTTGAGGTCTAAACACTCTTGGACCTTTTGAGTAAGACTCAAAATAAAAAAATGTGATAAAAGTGCTATTTCTCTCTTTCTTTAACTGGCTTGGTTTTTCATCTTAGAAACCTACATGAAATTATAAAACCTTGAAAAGCCACAATAATCAGTTTTTAAAAATTCCAGTGGACCACTGGTACAATAGTGGTCTAACTGCTATGGAGGTAACCAAATGATCCCTGATTAGAGTTGAAGCTTGCTCCACTGGAGAGAATTCAGGCTCAGTAGAGAAAGCCTAGTCAAAAGCCTAGATCAGGGATTGGAGAGATGGCCCAGCAGTTAAGGCGCTTGCCTGCAAAGCCTAACCACTGGTTCAATTCTCCAGTACCCACATAAAACCAGATGCACAAGGTGGCGCATGTGTCTGGAATTTATTTGCAGTGGCCAGAGGCCCTGGTGCACCAATTCTGTATTTCTCTCTCTCTCTCTCTCTCTCTCTCTCTCTCTCTCTCTCTCTCTCTCTCTCTCTCTCTCTTAAATAAATAAATAAAATATTAATTATTTTTAAAAGCCTAGGTCATATCCCCTAGTAGGGAAGATACTACTGTTATTTGGATAAATAAATCAGTTCACCTATCAATTGGCCACTAAATTTTTAGATTTCTACCCATAGATTAATGCTGCCCTCACTTTTGGTTAGAGAAATGTCTTTTTTCATTTTATAATTTTTTTTCTTTTTTTTTCCTTTTTGGATAAGTGGCCATCTGATAGACAGGGAGAAATTATGGACCAGAAAATGGCTTAGTCTGTTTTGTGCTACTCTAACAAAATCCCTGAAAGTAAGTGACTTATAAAGAAAACGAATTTATTTTTCAGTTTGGGAAACTGGGAAGTTCAAGATCAATGGGTCCACAGATGGTGAGAAGTTTGTGCTCAGTGTTTAAATGGTGGAACAAGATGAGAGGTAGAATGAGGGAAGAAGGGTACTGGAAGGAAGGAGAGAAAAGGTAGCTGAACTCAACCTTTTACCAGGAACCCATTCCCAAGATAATGGCATTGATCCAGTCATAAGCTCTGAAAACCTAATTATCTCTTAAAGTCACCACCCCTCAAAAGTAGTGCATTGGGGATCAGGGTCCAATATATGAGCTTCGGGAACACGTGTAAACCACAGCTAGAAAAATGTAATCCCCTAATGCCACTTACACCACAGCTCATCCATTTTGCTGAGGCCTTGAGAAGCCGTTTGGAACGTCTGTGTCCCCTGTAATATGGAGCTGTGGGGTCTCGGTTCTTACTCTTCACTCAAATGTTTTAGCATAAGAACAAGAAACAAATGAATTATGAATTCCATATCATGTTTGGAGAAAAGGAACTGTGTTTTTCTATGTATAAGTTATCATCTTAGCATCACACAATGTTTCTCATGGACAATAAAACACATCAGAATAGCACTAAAAAAGAGAGAGGGACATTGCCCTTTATTTCACTTAGCTTCAAAAAGGATTCCATGTTTTATATAGCTTCCAGATTTAGTATATAGCTGTAGTCATATATTATGTGTTTTTCCTTAAAACCACTGGGCTGAGAGAAATGACTCAATAGGAGCACTTGTTACACAAGCATAAGGAACTGACAGGGCCTGATTCACCCCAAATTCAATCCCCAGCACCCATCTGGGCATGGCCACACGTCTTTGACCCCACTCCTGTGGGAAGAGGAGACCAGAGAATCGCTGGGGCTTGCTAGTCAGCCAGCCTGACCAAAATCCATAGCTGCAGGTTGAGAGAGAGACTTCATCTCAAGGAAACTTGCAGATGAGCAATCAAGGAGGACACCCAACAGTCTGCTCTGTCCTCTGCGTGTCCACAGGGCACACATGCTTACAGCACACACAAACCATATAACACATCTCTCACACACACAGAGAGACACACACATACACATAAACTACATTCTTTTTTCTATATGCTCACCTTTACATAATGTGATGGCTAGGTTTTGTTGTATATTTGACCTTTTTAGTCATCTTGGGTGGGTCTCTGATATTGTTCACAGGAAGGCAGCCTCTCAGTAGGAGGCAGGATGTAAGGAAGCTCAGGGAAGCTAGAAATAAATATTCCTTCCTGAGAGGGCAGTGAAAGAAGGAAATTCCAGAGACTCAGGAAGCCAACAAGTCTGGGATAGGGTTGCAAGACCCCATCCTAAAGCTATATAAAGGGGAAGGAAATATCACTCCCCACCACCTGTTTGCAATTGTGTGTGTGATGCTGGTGCTGGTTTTTCTCTCTCTGCTGGGACCTGTGAAAAGGGGCCAGCATCTTTCACCATTATGGAGAACTTCCCCTGGAATCTGTAGCTTCAATAAATCCTTTCCTCCCATAAACTGTGCCTGGTTTGGAGATTCATTCCATAGCATGTGGCTGACTACAACACATAATTATTATATTTAATGCTTATATTATCATTTCTATTATTGACATACTATAATGTCTTAAATTATTTTATCTTTAATATTTAATTTTTTCTACTATAGATAGAAACATCTCTCCTAAATCTGTCACAATATTTCCTTAAGATGAAATCTCTGGAGTAGTCTTACTGGTCAAAGAACATGAACATCTTTGAGCTTTTACTAAATATTATCTTATCCCTTTAAGAATGGGAGAGGCCGACTTGAGATGCTGCCTGCTACACATTTGTGTCCAAGCTCTTCCCTCACCTCAGGGGACACAGATGGTAACTTGCACCAGTTCCATTGTTAGCAAGAGCACGTTGTCCTCTGATTAAGTCATGCTCTAATTCTCTCACCTTGCTTTTGCAATTCTTTCTTTCTTTGTTTTATTGAGGCAGGATCTTGCTACATAGCTCAGGCTGGTCTCCTGGTCTTGAACATGCAATCTTCCTGTCTCTACCTCCTGAGTGCCAGGATTATAGAAATGACCTACCACATGGCTGTGTTTTTCCTCCAAAACTTACTTTGTTTCTTTTTCTTTTTCTTTCTTTCTTTTTTTTTTTTTGGTGGTGGGGGTGTTCAAAGTAGGATCTTACTCTAGCCCATGCTGACCTGGAACACACTCTGTAGACCCAGGCTATCCTCAAACTCATGGTGGTCCTCCTATCTCAGCCTCCTGAGTGCTGGGATTAAAGGCATATGCCACCACACACTGCTTTCCTCCAATTCTTTTGCTGAGTGTGAAAAAATGGCTGGTGACTTTATTGCTACCTTCATCCAGGGCTAAGTCAAATTGAGAGGAAAATAATGAATATGGAGAATATTGTTTATGATTGACTCTTTGTAATTAGATAAACATTTTCCTGATTTCTTCCTTTGCTGAAAGGAAACACAAAGTGACTGGGGAGATGGCTTAGTGGTTAAAGGTACTTGCTTGCAAAGTCTACCAGCCTGGAGTTCAAATCCTTAGTATCCATATAAAGCCAGATGCACACATTGGAACATGCATCTGAAGTTTGTTTACAGTGACAAGAAGCCCATCATTCTCTCTCTCTCTCTCTCTCTCTCTCTCTCTCTCTCTCTCTCTCTCTCTCTCTCTCTCTCTCTCTCTCTCTCTCTTTCTCCCCTTGGGAATTAGAAAATAGATATATGAGAACAAAAAAATTTATATTCTGTAAAAATAATATAAGAAGTTAATATTGCTTTAGCTGCACAAAATACAAATTTACTCTAGTTATCCAAAGAGAAAGAAGAACCTGCAGAAAGTGTATCGGTGAGCCCGGCATGGTGGTGTGCTCCTGAAATTCCATCACTCAAGAGGCAAAAAAATGCCAAGTTCTAGGCTAGCCTGGGCTTCATAGCAGGACACTGTCTCAAGCCTCCTACCAAAGTTGTGACTAATAGAACATCAGGCAAAAAAGGCCTGGGTTGTCTGGACTATTGTTTAAAATACACTTTATTGCTAATAACCAAAAAACCCCTAAGTATCTGTAGAAATAAAAATATTTAATAATCTGACAAAAATACCATAAAACATTACAAATAATCTGTCCCTGAATAATGTCATCAAGGAGTTGATTCTTCCCATTCTGTCATTTAAGGAGCCTCAGTGACACCCCATGCTCAGTCATTCTGCCTGCTGCCTCATAGCCACAAGATGGCTACCTTATCCTTAGGCACACCCCTCAAAGGCAGAGGAGCAGGGGACATGGATGGTGGAGGTAAAGGAAAACTTTTCGATACTGTATCTTTCTGTCAAGAAGCAATCAATACTTCCCAGAAACCCTTGGCAGACTTCCTGTCTCAATTCTTCAATAGAACCAAGTGTACGATTATCGTCAGATAGTTTCTATTACCATTAGAAAAAATGGGCTATAACTTTATAAGCAACCCTAGATATTGGGTTTATTTGCAAAGTATTGTTCACAGGTTCCAAAGGGAGATTCTGGTGGTTGCAGTTAATAGGAATGGAGCCTGCAGCCAGGTGCACGCCTTTAATCCCAGCACTCTGAAGACAGAGGTAGGAAGATCACCATGAGTTCAAGACCACCCTGAGACTGCATAGTGAATTCCAGGTCAGCCTGGGCTAGACCGAGACCCTACCTCAACCCCCCCCCCCAAAAAAAAAAGAGCCTACTGCTGGAGAGATGTTGCTCAGTGGTTAAGGCGCTTGTCTGCAAAAAGCTTAATGTTTAAGAGAAAGAACCTTTTCGACTCTACTTTCTGGGAAAATTCCAAAACAGAATCTTGGCTTAGGGTTCCTCCTGTGCTGACATAATCCTCAAAAAGTGGGGATTGGCTTGAGGTAGAAATCAACACCAAACATCCATAGATCTGAGTAAAGTGACAGACCGAAAGGGTGGGTTGCAATGCTGTTACCATATCCTGTGGAGATAAGAATCCGTGACCCTGGTCTTTGCATCTATTTGCAATGATCCCTAAGTAATAACATCACAAGGACCAGCTAGTATGGTGGCACATGCCTTCAGTTCCAGCACTCTGAAGGCAGAGGAGGGAGGAGCCCTGTGAGTTTGAGGCCACCCTGGGGCTACAGAGTGAATTCTAGGTCAGCTTGGGCTAGTGTGAGACCCTGCCTAAATAAAGAAATCAGGCTGGAGGAATGGCTTTTGCTTGCAAAGCCTGATGGCTGGGTTTGATTCTCCAGTCCCCACACAGATAGATACACAAAGTGTGTACTTGCATCTGGAGTTGGTTTGCAGTGGCAGGAAGCCCTGGCATGATCATATTCTCTGTCTCTGTCTCTCTCTCTCTTACACACACGCACATATAAATAAATATTTTTAATAAAAATGACACCATAAGGAGTTGAAGAGCAGGGCGTTTTGTCCCTGACAAAGTTGAATTCCTTCAATCAACCCTCAGCTAACAGCTGCGCTCCTCACTCCCGGGGTCACAGCCTCTTCTGATAGGTACTATTTCAGTGAGTGGGCTCAGGCTAGAGGCTGCCTCAAGAAATCCTTCTCTGGCTTCCCCCCAAATAGATTTCAATTTTCCTACTTTTTGGTCTCTAACTCACTATATAGCCAAGGATGAACTTGAACTTGAACCTGCAGCCTCCTCCTCCCTCCCCAGAGGAGGGCTGGCATTTCCAGGCATGGGCATACTCAGGTTTATGCAGTACTAGAGATGGAACCCAGGGCCTCTCTTGCCTTTCTTCGGGGAATGTGTTTTGAGTCCTTCACCTCCACCCTCATGCCCTCATTTTCAGTGGTTGGTGAAAATTCCATCATGGAGGCAAAGGCTTTCAATTCCCTTTATAGCCAAAAAACAAGCCCAGAATAAAAGATCTGGTAGGAATTTTACTTTTGGTCCTTTCACCTCTCTACACTGAAGAAATCCCTTGGGAGAAAATAATAGAATTAGATCCTTTCTAACCTTTGCCATCAGGCTCCTGTTAAAGATTAGTAAGGTTGTTCTCCAAAAGAATCTGGGATTATTTTAACAAAACATTTCAGAAAATGTGAGTACTATGATAAGAAAATAGCGCAGTTTAAACAGACTTGTAATAGTCTCTGTTTGTGAGGGCTAATAGCTCTTCAGTTGGAAAATGCAATTACTGATGTGTACATTATTTCTTTTGGCCATTGGAGAAGTTAGTAATACTATAAATGTAATTAAGAAACAGTAAATGTGTTCACACCTTTAAATGAATTAGAGTCAGCAGGACTCTGATCTAACTAACGATGCTGTTACCATCAGAGATTGCTTATGAGCCAGAAACAAATTGCTGAAACCAAAACAGATACTCCCAAAGGCCCTGGAATGGTCTTTGGGTTCAAACCCTGGTGAACATTTTCCTTCCTGATTCAAGCACCCAGATCTGGACCTGTTATTATCACACAGAGGCTTTTGTTGTTCAATCACCGCATGCTATTCAGGACTTTCCGCAGGAAGCAGACCCTTAGTAACAGGAAGACTGTTTTCAATAAAATCTCTCCTTTCAGGAAAAAGAATAGAAGTCAGGAAAAAGGAAGATGCACTCTAGAGAGGAATTTCCTTCTACTCGATGGCAGGACTTCCACAGACAGCTCAAAGCCATTTCCTTTAGACAGCCTCCCTCCATCCCACAAGTAAGCAATTAACTCCCCTGGCTTGCAGACACCAGGACTGAGCACTTTAATCTCTTCCTAGTATTTATTTTAATGACTTAAATTACTGTCAGCTACTTACCCATTGATCTTCCTCACCAAAGTTGTGAATTCTTAGAGAAATAACAAGTTCTTTCACCAGGGTCTGTCATACGTTAATTGGGTTGTTTTGTTTGTTTTGTTTCTGCAGAATTGAGGATTGAACCCCAGGCCTCATCTGTGCTAGGCAAGCCCTCTACCACTGAACTATATCCGCAGCTCTTGTTAAATAATGACTTTTTTACTATGTGTCGGGGATGCAGAGACGGTGGGCAGGAGGATTAGCACAGTTCTCTTGGCCTGTTGCTGATAGTCTAGAATGAGTGAGAGCTGACTGAATGAGCAAGAAACATGACCCACCTCCATCCCATGATGTGAGGGTGCACTTCATGGCTCTGTGCTGAAGGCAAGCAGGTGTCCACACTTAAATCAAGTGTGATAGGTTTGTTCAGGAGCATTCTGGCTACAGCTGAATCTGGATTCAGAAGCTAAGTAATTTAGAGTGTCAGTTACTAGTCTGATTCTTCGATGAGAAACATGTTTGTCTCACAAGCAGGTCACATATGTACTGGAAAATAAAAGGACCCCTGAAGGCATCTGTTGGATGCAGTGTGGGCAGGACAGAACTCACCCCTTCAACTGCCACAGTCAGTGACAGGTACTTTGAACTAAAGTCTTACTGCATGTTCCTAAAGCCAATAGTTTGCTTATTCTAAATTGTATATTACCTTCACTATTCATGAGACGTTCAGTGCACTGGACTTCAAGATACCTCTTGCCGGAAGATCAGGAAAATGAAACATGCAGCCAGAGTGTGCGACCTAGTTCCAGTTCGTAAGCAATCAAATGGTGAATGAAAGATTATCTGGGGACCCAGGTCAGTAGTTAAAGACATTTGCTTGATTGCCCAGGTTTGATTCCCATGTAGACAGATGTTCAAAGTGGTACATGTGTCTAGAGTTCTTTGCAGCAGTAAGAGGCCCTGCAGTGTCCATACTCTCTCTCAAATAAATAATATTTTTAAAAGACTAAAAAGGAAAGTATCCAGATGAAAGAAAGGGTTCAGTTGGAAGGGAACTGGGGAGAGGGACAAAAAAGGCAAAGAAGACCAAGGCCAACCCAAAGAAAACCCAGAAGTGGGGATTACTTGGCAAAGGAGTTAAAGTGGGCATCATAAAAAATATTTCAGCAATCAAAACTAAAGTCTCTTGAAGCAAATGAAAAAGTAGAAAATCTCAGCCAAGAAACAGAAGACATTAGGAATTTTTTTTAAATACCATAACTGAAATGGAAAAAATAATAAAATTTGACTGGAATGGGGTCCATAATAGAGCAAAGATGCCAGAGGAGAGAAGCAGTGAACTTGGGGCCTCTACTCACGGGACAAGAAGATTCAGGGGCTAAATCAGTGACGTCATGAAAGGATGGGCTGAAAAAGCATTTGGGGAGATGATAGCTAAAGAATCAAGCATGGCAGCCCTTGAGTCTCCACCTCAGGCAAAAGATAAGACCCTATTGCTGAAGATTCAACAATGAGAGACCCTACTGAATCCAGAAACGAAATCAGCTCCCAGAAAGGCAGCCTGGGTAATGCCAGAAGGTGTTGCACGAGCTGCCAGGGGAACCAGACCAACAATACCCTGAGTGGGCAGGAGGCAACTACAATTTACACCAACCGATAGCCTGAGAGTGCAGAACACACTGCTATATGGCACAGACAAACAAGTCAAGAAGAGCCCATCTGTGCAATAGTGGCACCCAATCTAGGTGGGTAATCAACAGCTGGCTAATTGACTATGAGATCCTCTAGGAGGCAGGGAACCCCTGACTGGTAAATGGGACCCAAGGTAACCTTGAATGGGGACCAAAAACCCCATCTACCTAGGGAAGTCCTCACTAACCACAGGTCCTCAGAAAGGCTACACCTGCCAGACGCTCACGAACCTAGCGATATTTGTCTCAGTTGATCAATAATGCTTTCACTCTCCGCTGGAGACTCTGTTTGTATTTTTCAGAAAGCAATGTAACTGGGGACAACCGAACTCCACCAAAGGGACATGACTTGATGGGGGACACCCAAGCAGGAGACCAATCACCTCAAACTCACCATTTAGAGTCCTAACGCAACCTCTAAGGAACTGAGATGGTGAGCAAAAGATCTATTTCCACAACAAGGCAGATAACTTGGGGAAGGACCATAGAGAGAGGCACCAAGGGTGCCCAAAATTGTCCAAAATACAAATCTACACACTCTTAAAAACCTAATAACTATGCAAAATATAAATTCACCCACTATGACTCGGAAATTTGCGGAAGAGGAGGCGGAAAGAATGTAAGAATCATGGGGGGAGAGAATAATTAATGCATAAAAGGGAATGTCATCATGGATTCAATGGCTTTGTCTAAGAACCTATGATACGGAGCATATTGTTGTGTTAATATATGTAATTTTAAGCCAATAAAAACGTTAAAAATAGCTAAATAATTTGAGATAAATTTCCCCAGTTTTAAGAAGAAAAGTTAGCATAAAATATGTCCTACAGACCTCATATTGTTTTATATATATATAATATACTATATTAATATATATATTGTTATTGTTATATTGGAGGGGCCCCAGTGGGTAAGGGCCAGAGAGGAGGGAAATGGGGGCACCTTCACAAGATTCTCTAATACGATGTATATAATTATTCATAATAAAGACATTAATAAAAATGCCTTAAAAAAGAATCAAGTGTAGGAAAAGACTCAAATGTACATGTAGAAGAGAATCTTCAGAGTGTAAAGTAAGTCCAATAGCAAAATTCAATAAAAGGAAACATTGGCAATCTGCACCTTGCATGGTAAAGGCTGGCTCTGAGATCCACGTGAAGAGAGCGAGCAGACAAGCCACATGGCAGACAGTATCTCCATGCCACACATTCAAAACAGGACTGGTGTCCAGGATTTCTAGTGAGCCCTGAAACCTCACCAGGAAAACACAGCCAGCTACAAAATGGGCTAAAATGCATGGACAAATATTTCCCAGAAGAGAATATACTGGGCTGGTGAGATGGCATAGTGGTTAAAGGCTCTTGCTGGCAAAGCCTGAAGGCCCAGGTTCAGTTCCCCAGTATCAGTGTAAAGCCAGATGTTCAAAGTAGCACATGTGTCTGGAGTTCATTTTCAGTGGCAAGAGGCCCTGGTATACCCATATTCATTCTCATTTTCTCTCTCTCTCTCTCTCTCTCTCTCTCTCTCTCTCTCTCTCTCTCTCTCTTTCTCTCTCTCTCCTTGAAAATAAATTTTAAAAAATAAATATATATATATATACCCTGACAGTAAGAATATTTTGTTTTGTTTTAGCCTGATGCTCACTATGTAGAGCAGGCGGGCCTTGAACTCATGATGATCCTCTTGCTTTTGCCTCCTGAGTGCTGAGATTCCAAGGCCAGATCCACCACTTATAGCAACAAAAACAAGTCTTCAACATGATTGGGTATTGGGAAAATGCTAACAAAATCACAATGGATAGCAGTGCAGATCTTTCAGAAAAATCTGAAATTAAAAATTGTGGCAGAGCTGAGTATTTCACACCTTCAATCGCAGCATTAGGGCGGCTGAGGTATGAGGATTGCCATGAGTTTGAGGCCAGCCTGGATGACAGAGTTAAATTTCAAGTCCCCTCACAGGTATAGTTTTCTGAGATGTAGATGTCAGAACATTTCTCCATTCAATAATATTTCTAAAAATTATCTCACAACGAAAGTAGAACCCTTCATTTAGGGGAAAAAAAAATCATCTACGGGGCTGGAGACATGGCTCAGCAGTTAAGGCACTTGCCTGCAAAGTCTAACAACCAGGTCCACTTCCACAGTACTCACATAAAGCCAGATACACAAAGTAGTGCATGCCCTCTCCTCCTTGCAAATAAATAAATAAAAATTATATTTTAAGTCATCTATGCATACAAGTTGGAATTAGAAATAAAATTAGCCTTAGCAAAGAAATAGGAAGAGTTAGGCTCTTGCCTTAGTTTTCCTTTCCTGCTTGTTAGACATCTACTTCACTTTCTCCCAGCCCAACGCACCCACAGTCTTCTTCAACGTTAGGTCACCCTGGGGCTTCTCCTGGCAGCCAGTGGGAAAACCCCAGAGCTCAGCCCTTTGTCTACATGTCCTTCCTGGGCTGCAAGCTGGCCAGCAGGAGCCGGCAGCTGGATTCTAGAAGTTCCTTTTGCTCCTTTTGCAAATGCTCACTCAGTCCCTGTCCTCACTGTGACTTTTGCCTGGATCCAAGAGTCTACAAGCATCCCAGGCACTTTCTTCTTCTTTTCCTGTTAATCCTATCTTCTTCCTTCAGCTGCCTTCTCTACAACTTTCCTGTTTTACTCTGTTCTGGTTGGAGGACTTCCTAATCACACATTAAAAACTGTATTTAAATAAGCCACAGGGCTTTTAATTAGGGTGACTATTGATTTACATGTGGAAGTATAAAAGTTTTTAAAGACTCTTACTTTTTCCTTTAATCTTAACTATTAAATACTCATTTCTATTTTCTTTCAAAATTAAACTTTTACATTTATCTTTTTAAGTTCTCTTGAAATAATTTTAATATAGGATAGGATTTTTTTATGATGAACGTTTAAAACTTTTCAGGTTTTTTTTTTGATATAAAAGCAATGCTGAACTGAGGAAATGGTTCAGTGGTTAAATGTGCTTGTTGGCAAAGCAGCTGGTCAGCCCAGGGTTGGATTGGTAAAGCCAGATGCACAAAGTGGCACATGTATCACTGAAATTTGTTTGCAGTAGCAAGACTTGTCATACCAGTTCTCTCTCTCTCTCTGTCTTTCTCTATCTCTATTTTTATCTCTTTCTCTCAAATAAATAAAAATAAAAATATTTTTTAGACAAGGAGAGCAATATAGACTCATTGTAAGATATATAACATCAAGTTTACAAATATAAAAGGAAATGATCTGTTTTCTGTCTCCCAAAACCTGCACCTGGAGAAACAAACCTCAAGGCTCTTAATTTTTCAAGGTAGGGTCGCTCTAGCCCAGGCTGACCTGGAACTCACTCTGTTGACTCAGACTGGCCTCGAACTCACAGCAATCCTCCTACCTCAGCCTCTCGAGTGTTGGGGTTAATCAAATACACCACCACGCCTGGGTAAGACTCTTAAGCTTAAAAAAAAAATTTAAGTTGGGCCAAGGAGATGGCTAAGTGTGTAAGAGAACTTGCTGCATGAGAAACAAGCCTGGCGTGGCCACAAACTCCCATGATCCCAGCCCTCAGCTGGGCAGAGACATGAGGATCAGTGGGCTCACTCGTCAGCCAGTCTAATTGAACCATGGCAAGGTCCAGGTTCAATCCACGCATGTGCATATGGCACACACCACACATACTACATACCACACACACGCACTACGTACACACAATATACCTGCAATTATGTTTAGATTGTGTTTGGCTTCGTAGATTTTTCTCTGACAATTGGTTTTATTTATTTTTGTTTAGTTTTAGGTAATGAGTTTTTAATTATCTCAGTAGTGAAAACTAAGTCAGAAATATTCTGAACTAAATCCAAAGCACTCAGGATCCCAAGGCAGAAAATCCCTGGAAGGTTGAGGCCAATCAGGGCTACGGTGAGTTCCAGACCAACCTGTGAGACTCTCAAAAAGCAAAAGCCAAGGCATGGTGATGCATGCTGGGAATCCCAGCACTCGGGATCAAGTGCAGTCTTCACTGTGTAGTGACTTCGAGGGCAGCCTGGGCTACATGGGACTCTGTCAAAAGGGAAGAAGAGAGAGAGGGAGGGTGGGAGGAAGGGAAGTTCTGAATTATTCAGTGGCAACACAACGACTGGAGGAAGTGGCAGAACCTAAGAAAAAGTAGGAAAATAGGGAAGAAATTGAGAAAGGTTTGGATCTGTGCTGGGACAGTGTGAGCAAGCAGAGAGACCAGGATCTGAATAGGACTTCTCTGAGCCTAGAACAGTTTGTAAAAAAAAAAAAAAAACCTAAACCAGAGAGCTGGGCAAGGTGGAGCACACCTTTAATCCCAGTGCTCTGGAGGCAGAGTTGGAGGATCCTTGTGAGTTTGAGGCCAGCTTGGGAACACAGAATGAGCTCCAGGTTAGCCTGAGCTAGAGTGAAACCTCACCTTGAAAAAAAAAGAAAAAGAAAACGCTAAGCCAGGGACTGGGGCTGTAGCTCAGTTGGCAGAGTGCTTACCTAGCATGTACAAGGCCCTGGGTTTGATTCCCAGCACCACATAAACTGAGCATGGTGGTATATGCCTTTAATGTCAGCACTGAGGAAGTTGAGGCAGGAAGACCAGAAGCTCAAGGTCATCTTTGGGTAGTAAGTCTGAGGCTAATTTGGTATATGTAAGACTATCACAAAAAATATATGTTTATGTAAAAATTGAAATAACTTCTTGTGTTCTATCTGATCACAACCAACAGCAAGAAATCTACAAAACATACACAAACCCACAAAGATTAAACAACTCACTATTACATAGTGAAGGGGGGCTTGAAGAAACCAAGGAAGGGTTTTGTGTTTTTAATTCCTAGAATCAAATGAAAATGAAAGCATAACGGATGAAAACCTCTGGGACACAATGAAAACAATTCAAAGAGGAAAGTTTGTAGGAATGAAGGCCTACGTTAACCAATCAGATCTCAAATAAATAGTTTAATGATTCACCTTAAAGCCTTAGAAAAATAAGAAGCCAAACAAAATGATTAAGTTCAGGACAGAAATTTTCATTTGTTTGTTTCTTTCTTTTTAAAGGTAGGGTCTCACTCCAGCCCAGGCTAACCTAGAATTCAGTTCATAGTCTCAGGGTGTCCTTGACATCATGGTGATCCTCCTACCTCTGCCTCCTGGGATTAAAGGTGTGCACCACCAAGCCCAGCTGCAGAAATTAATTAAATAGAAACTAAATACAAGGAATCAGTGAAACGAAAAGATAAAAAAGACCAGCAAACCCTTAGCCAAGCTAACAACAACAACCCCCCCCAAAGGATGACTGACATTAATAAAATTAAATATGAGAAGGTAACATTAAAACAGATACCAAGCAGCATGCAGCCCTAGTGTGCCCACACTCACTCTCTCATCCACAATTATGCCAAAAAAAAAAATAAATAAAATACCTTAGAATAAACCTAGCCAAGAAAGTGAAAGAGCTCTATACTGAAAACTTGAAAATACTAAGGGAAGAGACTTGCTGGGTATGTAGCTCAGTTAGCAGAGTGTCAACCTAGAATACACAAGGCTCTGGCTTCTGTCCCTAGCACCACGTAAACATGGTGCCACGTGCATTTGGGAGATAGAGGCAGGAGGATCAAGACTTCAAGGCCAGCCAGGCAACATAGAAACAATAGGAAGAAAGAAAGGGAGAGAGGGAGGTATATCAGGAAAGAAGAAGGAAAAGAAGAAGGGAGGAATGGAGAGAAGAAAAAACATCTTCATGGATTGAAAGAACTAATATTGTAAAAATGACTATACTGCTAAAAGTCATCTATAGAGTTGATGCAAACTCTATAACAAATTCCAGTGTCATTCTTCACAGAAATAGCAAAGACAGGGCTGAGGATGAAGCTCAGTTAGCAGAGTGCTCACTTAGCAGGCATGAAGCCCTGGGGTTCCAACCAACGCTACATAAACTGGGCATGGTGGCACATACCTGTAATACCAGCACTTAGGAGGTAGAGGCAGGAGGATCAGTAGTTCAGGGTCATCCTCAGCTACACAGGGAGGGCATCTTTGAGTACATTAGACCCTGGAAAGCAAGAAGGAAAGAAGTTCAAGGAATCAGTAAGAACTAAGATATTTGTGCTGAAGAGATGGTTCAGCAGTTGGGCCGCTTGCCTGCAAAGCCTAACAAGTGGGGATTTGATTCCCCGGTACCCACACAAAGCCAGATGCACAAAGTGGTGCATGTGTCTGGAGTTCATTTGCAGCAGCTGGAGGCCCTGACATGCCCATTCTCTCTCCCACCCTGCTTGAAAATAAATAATTTTTTTAAAAAAAAAGAACTAAGATAGTTTAGAGACAGAAGGCAGGAACATGTCTACCAGTGATCAAATTCTTTATCAAGTTATTGTAATTGCAATGTGGTTTTGGCACATGAAAAAAATCAAGTGAGCTATGGATGAGAATGGGGACCTATTCCCATGAGACCAGTTGATGGAGGACAGAGGTGGTATTGCTCTTCAGGGCAAAGCAATCGTGTCATTCAAAGTGACCATTCAACCAAGTTGAAGTGAGGAAAATATCTAAATGTGAAATGTAAGATACCTTCTCAATCTTGAGGTTTTCAAGAACTCTTTGTATGTGCATGTCTAAGTGTGGGTACACCTGTGGACACAGGTGCACGTAGACACGTGTATGCATGCAGGTAGAGGTCATAGGTGGAGGTCAGGTGTATTTCTCAATCACTCTCCACCATATTTTTTACAACAGGGTCTCTTACTGAACCTGGAACTCACTGATTTAGCTAGATTAACTCCCAGCACTGGGAGCCATGTCTCACTTTTACAAGGGTGCTGGGAACAAAGTCAGGTCCTTGTGAGCTATCTTCCTAAATCCAGTAGGGAAGAAATTTAAATAAATATGTACATGTGTGTGTGTGCAAGTGTGTATGTATGTGTGTGTGCATGCGTGTGTGTGTGTGTGTGTGTGTGTGTGTGTGTGTGTGGTGTCTGCAACAATAAGGTCTTACAATCTAGTTCTGGTGGGCAACCAAGAGTCCTGGCAAGAGCCGGTGTTATTCTGTAGGCCTCAGGGCTCTCCCTGACCAAGTATCTGACTAGTACATGGAGCTGGGATGTTTTCTCTGTTTGTTTCCCTACTTTATTAAGCCATGCCTGGCCAAAAAGTATATATTCATGATATTCAATGAATGATGATTGTGTTGTATGTACATATTGTGAAATTATTGTTAAGTGAGTATATACATTACAGGATTACTACTTTTTTTGTGGTAGAAATTTGGGATTTTCCTATAACACTCTGTGGTTTCCAGGCAGCATTATCCAACCCTGCAAGGTGCTTCTGCTCAAACTCTTTTTTTTTAATACTTTGTTCTAAGGACACTGAAAAATCAAGCGGGAACTGAGCTGGAAGCTTCCTCCCTGCTGTTGAGCTGTCATAGTGCTATGCAGTTTCTGGGGGTGAAAAGTCATCCATAGTCTTACCCAGAAGTGGACCCTGAAAGCCACACAACTGGTCATTTAGATAAAATGTATCCACTGGTACGATTGTATGACATGACTGAGGGTTTGAGACCCATTCCATGGGAAGGAATTCATGCCTGATTCTGCAAACCTGGTCACAAGCTGTTGCTGTGAACTCTTTTCTGCAAACAAGCCCATGAGTCCTTGCTCCCTACAGGCAGGCCATTCCACTACAATTCACCCTGGTGAACCCATGAGTTTACTGGACTTCCTCACAGAGCATGTGTGAGTGGAGATCCCCAATGCAGCCACAGCACAATGGAGGCCAACTGTCCCTTGATCCTCCACCCTCAGTATACTCTATCTGTCCCTGAGAACAGGAGCCCTCCACACCACTGCACACAGCTCAGAGCGCAGATGAGGGTCTGACGCCCTTCCTGCCCAATCTCGAAAGTCTCTCATGCGAGACTGTTGCATGCATGACCTCACAGTGACTATCATTACCTGTGAAATACTGAGCCTGTCAACACTCCATCATGGATGGCGAAGGAGGATATAAAGAATCCCATCCCATGAGGAGGTATGCTAGTTAGTGGTTGCTGGGGGAACAGTAGTAAATTTTTGCACATGCTCTGGGAAATCATTTCCCACACGTGCAAGCAGCATGAATTAATCTCAGTGGAGCAACACA
The DNA here is from genome assembly GCA_004024765.1 of Zapus hudsonius. Classification (NCBI taxonomy): domain Eukaryota; kingdom Metazoa; phylum Chordata; class Mammalia; order Rodentia; family Dipodidae; genus Zapus; species Zapus hudsonius. Next base: position 20,172 of record PVHP010021273.1, read on the forward strand.
CACACACACACACATACACATACACATACACATACACACACATACACACACATACACATACACACATACACACATACAAATACACATACACACATACACACATACACACACATATACTTGAGACAGTGGTGGGGCAAGAAAGAGACCTATAACCACAGCCAATCAGTCAACCCAGGATAAGTCAGTGAGACAGACACCAGTGACTTCCAACACAACTTAAAGTAGAAGCACAGAGCCTCTTAAGTTGGGCACGCCAAGGCATCCAGCCACTGCAAATAATCGAACTCTGGTCCTTCTGTGTTGCAGGCAAATGCCTTAACCACTAAGCCATCTCTTCAGCCCCCCCCCACATGTGTTTTAACATCGCTTCTGTTCTGTCTTACCCTAGGCTTGCCCCAGAAAGCCAATAGCTTTTATTCTGCCTGGAAAAAAAAAAAAGGTTGTTTCCTGGGTCTCCTTAGAAAAATATCTTTGTCTTGTTAAAGTTTGTCTCTACTTAATGCAGAAAGCTTTCCAAGCCTGAAGAAACTAACTTTGGTCTCTCCCATCATCTGGAAAAAGCCATCTCCCCAACTCCCACCCCACCCCATCACAGGATATTCACATTGCTTTGTTTCTTAAAAGAAAAATAAATAAATACAGAAAACCCGAAATCAAAGCTTCAAACCAACCACAAAAACACTTGGTGTGTGTTTGGACAATATGAGGATAAACATGTGACATGTTTATTTTACTGTTTAGAGCTTAAATTCTGCACTAAGGAAGCCATGACATATATACAGCCTGCCAACAATGAAGCCAAACACATTTTTAAAGAGTGGAAAACAGTAAAAATTCTCCCACACCCTGATTCTGTCTGATTATCTACTGTGAACCACAGGGTTGGGTTGAATCAATGTTAATATAAGTGCTTTTCTTTCAAAGTTCTCATCAGAGGTTATGTCCCTGTGGTTCTCTGGACACTTGGTGGAGCAGATGAAAGCTGTGACCCTATTCCCATGCTCACTTCCCTGTGGTACTCTGTGCTTCTGGCGTAGCTTTCCCTGGGAAGGAAAACTGAAATCTTTCTTGGTTCTGAGCCATGCTCCCATCTGGAGTGAAGATTAAGGAAGGAAGGGAGCTTTTGTTCAGATTACAAATGCCAGATGCTGCCACGGCTGTGGCCCTTACAGACCCCTGGGTGCTTACTTCAAACAGTTGCTCCTCAAGCCACTCTCTCCAAAGGAGACTCTGGTAACCATCAGGCAGCAGGGGGGCAGGGCAGCCCACTGCCCTCACCAGCACCTACGATCATCATCACCGCTACTCATAGATTAAAGGGAATCCCTCTGCCTCCCCCGGGGTGGTTTATCAGCTTTCACATAGAGCACTGCTTCCCACGCTGGAGACTTCCACAGGCAAGGAGTCATGCCAAGAGCATATAAACCAACACCAATGAAAGGATTTTTAGAGTGAGTATTGATTTATAGAAAACCACTGTCACAAAGAGGGGGCGGAAAGATTGTAAGAGCCATGGTGGAGGAGAATATCCAGAGACATGCCCCCCTCCCAGTAACAACATACAAAGGGGGGAGGAACCAGATTGTCTCCTAGGCTATCCATAACCCCCTACCCCATGGACTGACCCAATTTGCCCACGGAGGAGGATACCCAGCTGATTGGGGACAGGGAAGAGGGACATTGGGGAACTGGGGACACCAACACATTATTTGCCCCTTCAGTGTATGTAAATATGGATACTAAAGATATATTTTATATTTAAAAAATTCCCTGCAAAAAAGAAAAATAAAAAGAAAACCACTGTCACCGTAAATAAGAGGCCTTTGATCGTTTTTACTTACAAAATATCAGAAAGACAAAGTAGGCCAAAGATGATATGTAGAAAGAAAGCAGCAGAAAGAAACAGGAGTGAGCGAGGGGCCTGGAGTGTAGCTCAGCTGGCAGGGTGCATGTATGAATCTCTGGGTTTGATTCCTGTAAGTGGGGCAGGCTGGTAAACATCTCTATAATCAAAGCACTGAGGAAGTTTAATATCACCCTCAGCTACTGAGTGAGTTCAAAGCCAGCCTGAGCTATATGACTGAACATCAACTCAGAATTGATGATTTAACCTTTTGCCATAGAATCAAGTAGAATTTGGACAGCACTGTTATCCTGTATTTACCTAAAACTTTAAATCTTGTTCATTATGAATTTACAACATTACTTTTGGTTTTACAAACATTCCATTATGGGGGCTGGAGAGATGGCTCAGTAGGTAAAGGTGCTTCTTGCAAAGCTTGCTGGCCCTGGTTCAATTCCCCAGCTCCCACATGAAGCCAGATGCACAAAGTGGTACATGAGTCTGGAGTTTGTTTGCAGTGGCAGGAGGTCCTGGCACACCCATTTTCTCTCTCTCTCTCTTTCTCTCTTTCCTTGCAAATAAATAATTTTTTAAAATTCCTTAGGAGATCGTTTAGTGGGCAAAGTGTTTGCTTTGCAAGCATGAGGACCTGAGTTTGATCCCCAGTACCCACATTAAAAAGCCGGGCATAGGGCTGGAGAAATGGCTCAGCTGTTTAGGTGTTCGGTTATTCACCTCCAGAGCCTAGGTTTGATTCCCCAGGACCCACATAAAGCCAGATGCACAAAAGTGTCACATGCATCTGGAATTTGTTTACAGTGGCTAGATGCCATGGTGTACCCATTCTCTTTCTCTCTCTCTCTCTCTCTCTCTCCTTTCAAATTAATTAATTAATTAATTAATTAATTAAAATATATTTTAAAAGCCAGGCATAGCAGTGAGCATCTATAATCCCAGCACTGAGAAGGTGGGGACAAGATGATCACATGCTTGTCCTCAAGCTCCTGGTGTGCCCTTACACACACATGTGACAATGTATATACATGTATGCACATGACATTCCGTTATGAAAGTATTTATATTTGGCATGGTAATTTTAAAAACTATTATTGGTCTTGTTGAAAATGGTAGTACATGCCTGTAATTCCCAGCACTGTGGAGGCTGAGGCAGGAGGGTCGTTCATGTATTTGAGTCTATCCTGGGCTATATAGAAAGACCCTGTTTCAACAAATCTTTATCTTGATTACTGAGTAGTTTTGTCTTATTTTACATTTCTTAAATTTTGAATTGAAGGTAAATATTGCATTTATCTCATGTCAATCCTTCCAAATCCCATGGAACAAACTTTTCTCCAAAATTTGATTTGGGACAATAAAAAAAAAGTGATGGATAAACAGAGACATCATATGAAATATTGGGCTTTGTTAGGACATTTTCATCCATGCACATAATGTACTTTGATCACATTCATCCCTTATTACCTCAGCTGGTTCCCCACTTATCCCTGATTCAATTTATTTCCCCTAATAGTAAGCCTTCTATTTTCAGGTCGTTTTTTCCCTAGAGTCAATTGTGAAAGAAAATATGCAATACTTATCTTTTTCATTTTTAAAGGTACTTATTTATTTGAGAGAGAGAGAGAAAGAGAAAGAGAGAGAGAGATTGGGTGCACTGAGCCTTCTCTCCAGCCTAAATTCTTGTCCTTTTTTTCCTTCTTTCTTGCTTCTTTCTTTCTTTCTTTCTTTCTTTCTTTCTTTCTTTCTTTCTTTCTTTCTTTCTTTGTTTTGTTTTTCAAGGTAGAGTCTCACTCTAGCCCAGGCTTGCCTGGAATTCACTATGTAGTCTCAGGGTAGCCTCGAACTCACAGTGATCCTCCTATCTCTGCCTTCCAAGTACTAGGTTTAAAGGCATGTGCCACCACGCCCAGACTTGTCCTTTTTTGACTCTGGTTTATGTCACTAACCACAAAGATCTCTTGTCCCACCCATCATTCTTCAAATGACATGATTTTGTTCTTAATAGTTGAATAATACTCCATTTTGTGTATATCCACACATCTATTGATGGACACATACTCTGGTTCCATATATTAGCTATTGTGAATAGAGACACAATGAACATAGGTGTGTGGTGTCTCTATGCTGATTTTAATCCATTCTTTCAAATGGAAAGTTCAACTATGCATCTAGGGTCATATGGATACAAAATTTGATGCTGGAATCTCTCTTTAAAAGGGGGGGGGCAACTGGAAAGATGGCACAGTGGTTAAAGGTGCTTGCCTGCAAAACCTAACCTCCTAAGTTCAATTCCCCAGTACGCATGTAAAGCCAGACGCACAAAGCGGCAAATGCATCTGGAGTTTGGTGGCAGTGGCTAGAAGCCCTGGGGCACCTGTTCTTTCTGTGTCTATCTTTCTCTCTTACTCTCTGTTTGCAAATAATTAATAATTTTTTAAAAAGATATGGAAATGAAGAAATGAATGAATGAAGAAATGCTTGTAATCTTAGAGAAATTGATGTGAATAGCACTTGGCAGAGTTAAGAGGATTGTGATGAGTTGGAGGCCAGCTTGGGCTGTAGAGTCAGTTCCAGGATCACCTAGGATAGAGTAAGCTCCTGATTCAGAACAAAGAGACAGAACGACTTACTCTGGTCATTTATATGACCTAGCCGAAGAGGTCGTCTTCTCATGACTGCCTCTTGCTTTGTTCCAGATACAAGCCCTGGAATGAAGCCAAAGATCCTTTCTTGTCTTGCCAGATTTGATGAGAAGGGCCAACCAGGAACACAAGAACTCTCAGGTATAAATTGCAACTTGAACCTGACAAGCTTCTCCCTGGAGCAATGTAAGAAGGTTCAGGAAAAACATGTTTTAATGTTAATTGATCTGTTCGTGTGGGAAAGGTTATGTAGAGCTGAGTTCATTTTCAGTCTGACTCTGTGGATGCTAGGAAGGATTAGAGAAACACGTGTGGATAAAAATATCATATTGGAATAAGACTAGTGACAGACCTGAAAAAAAAAATTGCAGATGTGGGTGACACTGAAACTCAGAACATGCAGCTGATGAAGTAGTTCTTCTTATTACCATCTTTTCATATTTTAGTGCTAGCTTTATTGATTTAATTTTTTACTATTTTAAATATGTATTTGATATTTAGGAAATGGAACCAGCCTAGATGTCCCTCAACTGATGAATAGATAATGAAGATGTGGTACATTTATACAATAGAGTTCTATTCAGTGCTAAAGAAAAATGAAACTGTGAAATTTGTAGGGAAATGGATGGATCTGGAAAGGATTATACTAAGAAAGGTAGCCCAGGCCCAGAAAGTCAAATGCCATATGTTCTCTCTCATATGTGGATCCCAGCGACAAATGTATGTAAGTTGGAGTAAAAGTTAGTAGGAGAGGGCAGAAAGTTAGACAGGGGCTTTAAGGGAGGGAGGAGAAGGGAGACTTAAGGGGAGGGTATTGTATATATGTAAGTAAATGAACAGATTACTGGGGATGCAATGACCTAAGTGAGGTCAGGGGAAGTGATTGAGTAAAGGAGGGGTTAGAGGAAGGTTAGTCAAAATTTAAGATGCTATGAATAAGCTGTATGGAAACCTACTTCTTTGGATGATGGCACATCCAGGAGCCATACATTGTTACTAGAAAATTTTCAGTTCAGAGATGGGATACCTTCCAGTGAGCTGTTGGCCAGGGAGGTACTGGATGCCCCTAAACATGACAAGCCATTGCCAAAACTCTTGGTTGCCCACTAGAATGAGATGGTAAGACCTTATTGTTGAAGACCACACATGCTAGGGCAGCAGGTCACTGGGAAATCAAGCTGAAGCTGAGCTGGAAACTTCCTCCCAGTTAACCAGCTGACAGAAAGTTGGAAAAAGCTGTACTCCCTGCAGCCCTAAGAGAGAGAGAAAAGTCATCAATGGTGGTGAACAGCAGTGGATCTTGCAAACCTTAAGATTGGCCAGCCAGGCTGAATGTGCCAACTGGTGCAATAGTGGCATATCTGTTATGGGGGAAACCAACTGCTCTTTAATTGGACTGGAGGCCCACTCAATGCGAGGGAATGCATGCCTGGTACTGAAGATATAGTCAAAAGCCTTATGGTGGGGGAGGTCATGAGCCCTAGAGGAGTAATGCCTGCTGTTGTCTGCCTAAATGCATTTATTATATTCACCAAACTGCCCTGTAAGCACTTTTTAGAATGTTTATACCTATATACTAATGCTACTCTCACTTTTGGTTAGAGAAGCTTCTCTTTTCAGATGGTGGTGACCATTGAGATGACTCGGAAGTCACCACAGAGCTTAGAAGTGACAGTGGAGATATCTCTATCACACCTTTCAAGGTTCAGGGCCATTTCAGAAGAGGTGGTAGAAAGATTGTAGGAGCCCAAAGAAGGGTAGGGCTGCTTACAATGCAATCTTCTAGGCACAGAATGGCTTTCATATTCATGACCTCACCTTTCCTGATGCTACCTACACAAGACTTTCATAAGAGAAGGAAAAGATGATAACATTAAAATAAAAGAAAGGGACTGTCCTTCCTGATCCTTCCTGATCCTGAGAGCATGTGACCACCTGAGCCCTCCACCCAACCTCATGTGACCACCTGGGCCCCAACCTGAACATTTTCCCCTTAAAAACCTTGATCTGAACCTGCCATGTGCTCTTATCTCCACCTTTGGTGAAAATAGCCCAGCAGCTCGCTTTTCCTCCTATTAAAATCTTTCCTTTCAGAGTGGTCTCTCGTGGTGGTCATTTCCATTCTAACATGACTTACCCCTTTAAAATAAAGTTGGCACTTAAGGATGTGACTCGGTGGTAGAGTACCTGCCTAGCATCCATGAAAGTCCTGAGTTTGATCCCCCGCACCACATAAACTAGATGCAGTGGCACATGTCTGTAATCCCAGTCCTCAAGAGGTAGAGGCAGGAGGATCAGAAGTTCAAGGTTGTGGTAGTTTGAATAATGTCCCCCAATAGATTCAAAAGTTTATTATAATTGTAAATTGTCTCCAGCCAGTTCTGGCTGGAGGAGGTGTGAAACCTTGGCCAGATCCTAAGGTTCAGCCCTAAGGTGTTTCTGGGGTGGGTCTGGAATTCTAGCTATACATATGCAAAAAGCAGTCTGAGCTCAAGCCTGGAGTTCCTCTTGTTTGCTAGTTTGGAGTGTGCTTGCTTGCTTGAGGTGCTGGTGGTGGGTTTCTCTCTCTCTGCTTGGATCTGTGAAAAGGGGCCAGCCTTTTTCCTTAACTTCCCCTGGATCTGTTGGTTTCAATAAATACTTTCCTCCCCAAAATTGTGCCTGGTTTGGAGATTCATCCCAGCCACGTGTGGCTGACTACGACAGATTTAGTACCAGGAGTGGGGTGATTTGCTGAGATGAACCTGACCATGTGGATTTTGATCTTCTGGAACTTGTGTGCTGGAGGAATGGACATGAACTTGGTACTTGCAACTTAAGATGCCTTCCAGAGCAGTAAGCCGAGTTTTATGGACTATTTTGGTGAGAAATTGGAAATGCTCAGTGCAGAGAGAATGACATTTGGAGGCTTGGCTTGTGAACTTTCTAAGGGGAAGGAGAGACTGCAGAAAACTTTAATAAAAGTGTGTTCCTGGGCCAAGGGGTGGATGCATCCTACTGCCCATGCCCAGAGAGTTTGACCAAGGCTGTATTTAAGAAATAGACTGTGTGCTCAGCTACGGATATGGGACTGAGAATTTAAGATTTGAAGTTGGAAAAAACCTCAAAGCAAGGTTAACTTACTGACAGAGACTGGCTTTTAATTATGTCCCAACTGCTTTACATTGAAACAATGGAGAGATGCCTGAGGTGTTTCCACCCAGGAAGGACAGAAAGATGGACTGTGCAAACTCTTTGGAAAGGAAGTCGCTGAAAGAAAGGAATCTGCTCTTCAAGTTCACATTCATTTTTGTCCCTGAATTAACAAAATGGTTGTGTCCTACATACCTGGTATTGCCTTTGGAAGCATGAGGAATGCATGTGTGGAGTGAGTCGTGAAGTGCACATGGTTCCAGGAGCTGCTGCTGAAATACGGTATTTGGAATGAGGTGTAAAGTCCCTGCTTGGCAAGTAAAGCCATTGGAAGGTGGACCGTGGTTTGCAATGAAGACCCAAAGATGTTTTGGACATACCAGGACTATGCAAGGGCTCCCATGGAGCACTGTTGACTTGAGATGGAAGTTTTCCCAGCTACTCAGCCAAGCTGGAGGGACAGAATCAGAAAATCTGGTAACTCCAGTTGTGCTATGAGACTTGAACTGCAGATGTGGATGCTTGCTAATGTTTGTTGAGTTTTCTTTGGCCCAGTCTTTCCTTGTTATGCCTCATAGCAGTTGGAAATGTTTGCTCTGTGCCATTATATGTTAAAAGCTTATAACTTGTTTTGATTTTACAAAATTTAAAGTTAAAAGACAATCTTTTTTTTAATTTTATTTATTCATTTTCAAGCAGAGATACACACACAAGAGAGAGAGAGAGAGAGAGAGAGAGAGAGAGAGAGAGAGAGAGAGAGAGAGAGAGAGAGAACCAGGGCCACCACCTTGTGGGTCTGGCTTATGTGGGTCCTGGGGAATTGAACCCGGGGCCTTAGGCACTGGAGGCAAGTGCCTTTACCACTGAGCCATCTCTCCAGCCCTAAAAGACAATCTTAACTTTCAGATAAGACTTGGGACTTTAAAACACACTTAAAGTTGATAAAGAATGTGGGACCTTTAAAGTTGGACTAAACATAATATAGATATTTATAATTCTATTGGGGGCCGGGGTGGATTGTGGTAGTTTGAATAATGTCCCACAATAGATTCAAAAGTTTATTATAATTGTAAATTGTATGTCACCTTGTAAATTGTAAAAGGTATGTTACCTTGGCTAGATCCTAGGGTTCAGCCCTAAGGTGTTTCTGGGGTAGGTCTGGAATTCTAACTATACATATAAAAAAGCAGTCTGAGCTCAAGCCTAGAGTTCCTTTTGTTCGCTAGTTTGGAGTGTGCTTGCTTGCTTGAGGTGCTGGTGGTGGGTTTCTCTCTCTCTGATTACTTCTGTGAAAAGAGCCAGCCTTTTTCCTTAACTTCCCCTGGATCTGTTAGTTTCAATAAATACTTTCCTCCCCAAAATTGTGCCTGGTTTGGAGATCCCAGTGACGTGTGGCTGAGTACGACAAAGGTCATCCATCCTCTGCTACATAGCCAGTTTGAGGACAGCCTGAGCTACATTTCTTGTCTCAAAAAAATAAAAATAGGAGCTGGAGAGATGGCACAGAGGTTAAAGGCACTTATCTACAAAGCCTGATGGCCTGGGTTTAATTAGCCAGTGCCCACATAAAGCCACATGCACAAAGTGGTGCCTGCACTTGGAGTTTTATTTGCAGTGGCAGAGGTCCTGGGATGCCCATTCTCCACCACTTGCAAATAAATAAAATAAAAATATTTTTTGAAAATAAGAATAAAAAATAAAGTTTGCTGTGAATTCAAGGCCACCCTGAGACTACATAGTGAATTCGAGGTCAGCAAAACCCCACCTCCAAAAAAAAAAAA
>PVHP010021274.1:0-29450 GCA_004024765.1 Zapus hudsonius
TCTCAATGGCCTATCCTGTGTTGATTGAATGACTGTGGTTATAGGTCCCTTGTTCATCATTCATTGTCTGCTGAGTTCCCTATGGATCCTCCCTGATATGACTGTGGTGGCTCCTCTCTTGTCAGGATCTCATCCATCGGCCTAAGGTTGGTTGGTAAGGTTAGATGGGCCACATCTCTTCTTATGACTTTTAAAAAATAATTTTGTAGGACCCGTAAGCTAATTTTGTAGGCTAGAGAGGAATATGACTTGTATTTTAAAGCACCTACATTTTAAATTAAAATAAATACAGTATTGCAACCTACCATTGGACATTATTAGTTAACTGAAATTTTTGCTGCTATCTCAGAATAAAAGTAGGATAAGTCACTTTTTTTCTTTTCCTTGTTTTGTTGTGGGAGAATATTGTAATTAAAAACTGTAGTGGCATGAACTATGCATTTATATCTAGATGCTTGTAATTTATTCTTAGAAGAGAAATAGCAATCTGATGAGCAGTCATTATGTAAGCTGAGACCTCAAAGTTAAAATCTCCACTTTAAGCTAAAGAAAGGAACTCCTTTGGATGCAGTAATAGTAAAGTCAAGTCTGAATATTTTACTTAACAATTCTGGGAAATGCAAAAGACTGAGTTTACAAGCATATTATAGGAGATTACTGCCATCTTGTATATATATGATGTTATTTTATGTCTCCATTTTCTTTTCTTTGCACATTTGATAATATAAGTCTGTAAAACATTCTTATAAAGTCATATCAACTTTTTTCCTTTTGTTCTTTCATTCTTCCTTTTTCTTCTTTTTTTCCCTTTTCTTCTCCTCCCCTCTCCTTCCTTTTTGTGTTTTGAGGTAGGTTCTTGCTCCTCTTCCTCTTCTTCCTTTTTCCTTTTTTTTTTTTTTTTTTTGAGGTAGGTTCTCACTCTAGCCCCGCCTTGCCTGACCTGGAATTCACTATGTAGTCTCAGGGTGGCCTCAAACTCCTACCTGTGCCTCATGAGTGCTGGGATTAAAGGTTTACATCACAATACCTGGTTCATTCATTCTTTTTGGCTATAGGAAGAGTCTTGTATTTTGGAAAAATCAAATTTGGTGTCATTAGCTCCAAGTATTGGAATGCCTTTCATCATACTGGCTGATTTACTCTGGGATTAGTTGTGAATTGCATCATTTTATTCAACTCCTATGGAAAATTTGAGGTTCTTTTGTTATTCCTTATTTCAGTTCTTCCAGTGCTTTGGGATTATTCTGAGTAGTAGAACTCTTTATACTTACTAATGTAATGCACTCACAAGTACATTATAATATATAATAATGCTTTAAAAAACATTAAAGAGATGAAAAGAGGACTCCTTTAAATTGTTTTGGTTACCCAAGGACATGATTTAGTGGGTTTCAGATGATCTTTTGTGAGATAGGGAGTCACCTTCGGATGCTCACAGCTCAGTTTGCCATGTGATCATGGGTACTTCTTGGGGGAGAGTTTCTTAATCTGTAAAAGGAGTTGAACTGGGAGGTTTTAAGAATATTTTCAGCTTTAGAATTTTGCAATGTGTATAACTTTACTGTCATTTAACAATTGTTAATGCTATAAAATTCCCCAGAGTACCTATTATACCCATATTCTATATAGGAAGATGGATAATACCCAAGAAAATCAAGGTAAAAAATAAAAGTTTTTTTTTTTTCCTTACAGTTTTGAAGGTTTCAATCCATGTCTGATTAGCCCTGTTGCTTTGGACTTGTGTTGAGGAGTATATCATGGCAGGGAGCATGTAGCAAATAAGCTGTTCACTTTATAATTGGGATGTGAAAAAACAGAGAGAGACCAGTGATACATGATTTCCTTCTAGGGCATGACCCTGGTCCTCTTACTAGGCCCTGCCACCCTCCAGTAGCATCATGTCCTAGGGACCAAGCCTTTATCACATGGGCCTTTGGCAGACCTTACAGGTCCAAATTTTAGGCATAGAATTTCCTGATTGGGATAAAAAGAAAAAGGTCCATTAGCCTACATTTGACAACTTGGAGTTTTTTTTTTTTTTTTTTAGGTTATTATCCAATTATCCTGTTTATCTCTTATATTCCCCTTCCTTCTCCCTTGTAGGTGTGGCTGGGATCACAAATGCTAACTCTTGCTTCTTGGCAGGGACTTCATCCACTGAGGTGTCTCCCCAACCACATCCCAAGATATTTTGAACATTTTTTTGTTTTTGTGTAAGGTATATATTTTTATTGAGAGCAAACCATAATGTTATTACTATGTAGCTGAAGCTGACCTTGAAATTATGATCTTCCCACCTCTGCCTCCTGAGTGCTAGGAAACTATAATTTCCAAGAGAAGATTCTTAGTTTCATTCCTTCCATTTTGTGTAAAAGTAGAGATTTGAGTACATACTTGGTTACCTATTCATTGTATTATACTCACTTTCCATTGCTTGAAAAGCCTTTGCCCTCTAAAAAATACACTTGTCAATCATCTTATTTTTCCTTGAGAAGTGTGAGAAATTTTTTAGTAAAGATATATTTATTTTGAATGATTATCTTTAAAGAAATGTCACTATTCCCAGCTATTTTGAGTGTTTAAAAAATATTTTTTACTTACAGAGAGAGAGGGAATGAATAAATGAATGAATGAATGAATGAATAAGTATAGGCATGATGTCAGGGCCTCCTGCCACTGCAAACAAACTGCAGACACATGTACATTTTGTGCCTCTGGTTTTACATGGGTATTGGGAAATTGAACCCAGGCCAACAGACTTTATAAGCAAGTGCCTTTAACCATTGAATCATCTCTCCAGTCCCAATTTTGAATTTTTAAGTGACAAATAACTTTGGATAGAGAATAATTTTCATGTTATTTCCATCATGAATACTCCACTGTTACTTCTCAGCACAATGGTTAGTTTGAGTCATCCACTGGTTACCACTATGTGAAGAGAAGCTTCTCTAACCAAGTGAGATCAGCATTAATATATTGGCATAAACATAAGTGTTTGGAGGGTATAATACATGCATTTAACTAGACACCAGTAGTAGTTCCCCACTAGGGCTTATGACCTCCCTCCCCAGCCATAGGCTTTTGAATAGGTTTTCAGTAATGGTCATGAATTCCCTCCCATGGAACAGGCATCAAGTCCAATCAGGGAATAGTTGATTTCTCCCATAACAGATATGCCACCATTGCACTAATTGGTACATTGGTCTGGTTGTCCAACTGTAAAGCTTACAGAGTCCACTCCTGGTTAAGACCATTGATTTTCCTTTTTTTTCTCCCAGAGGTTGCATGCTGCATAGCTTGTTCCAGCATCCTGACAGCCAGTCAACAGGGAAGAGCCTTCAGCTTAGGCCAGCTTGATTTCTCAGTGACCTTCAGTCCCAGCATGTGTTGTCTTCAGCAGTAGTCTTACCCTTTAGTTCTGGCGGGCAACCAAGAACCCTTAATAGGGGGCATTAGTGGTCTTCCCTGGCCAACAACTTGCTGGAAGTATCCCACCCCTGGCACTGAAATTTTATTAATAACAATCTATGATTTTTTTTAAATAGCTGAATAAAATTTCATTGTGTATACCTATCACTTCTTCATGCTTGGTTTTTATGTGGGTGTTGGGGATTGAACTCAGGTTCTCATGCTTGTGTGGCATGTGCTCTTAGCAATGGGCCATCTCCCTATCCAATTTTTTAATGTAAGCATTGATAACTATAAACTTTCCTTTTATAACTGTCTTTGCTGCATCCCAGATATTCTGATAAGTGGTGCTTTCATTTTCACTTGACTCTAGGAAATTTTGGCTTTGATTTTTTTTTCTCTTTTATTTCTTCATTGAACCATTGGTCATTCAAGAGTGTATTATTACTTGATCTCCATGTGTTTGTGTAGTTTCTATAGTTTTACTTCTAAATTCTGGTTTCATTTCACTATGGTCTAATAATATGCAATAAATTATTTTAATTCTTTTATATTTATTAGGACTTGCTTTGTGGCCTAAAATGCAGCACTATTAATTTACTTTGTTATTGAAGTTTCTACTGTTAGTAACTCTACCTTGTAAATTAGTCTTTTTCATTATAGCATTTTAAGTTAATAAGTATGATTTTTTTCTGATACATATAAAACTTTTTCTGTTCAAGTGAATTATTTTATTGCAGAAATGTTCAGGAATCTTAAAATTAATTTACTTGCATTGTTGGGGACCAAGGTCCTGTGAATGCTAGGCTGTATCGTACACATAAAACAATAACATATGGGCTGGGGAGATGTCTCAGCACTTAAAGGCACCAGCTTGCAAAGTCATCTGGCCTAGGTTTGATTCCTCAGTACTCTTGTAAGGCCAGGCACACAAAGTGGCAAATGTATCTGGAGTTTGTTTGCAGCAACAAGAGGCCCTGGGGTATACAATATTCTCTGTCTCTTGCAAAAAAAAAAATAATAAAGAACTCATTATCTTTTTTATCTCTGAAATTTATTGGTTGTTGCCCTCTCAGAAGTATGTGCTGCTCATCGGAGTGATTATGTATTTAGAACAACTAATATATAGGCATTTTAATATGTGCTCACTACACTTCAGCATATTAATACACATATGGTCTGTGAAGGCTAATGCCAATAATAAGCTCTTCTGCTTTGAGATGCTTAGCATAGGTCTTATATGTATTTCTTCTCTTTTTTTCAGGCAAGAAATTTTGAAATGGAATGGATGGGGCTATAATGACTCCAAGTTCTTCTTCAATAAGAAGGGCCAAGTTGAGCTTACTGGGAAAAGGTAATCCTGCTTTATTTATTCATTTTATCCCTCCTTTTCATATTTCTACAAAAGACTTTTAAACATGCATAAGCATTTTGCCATAACTCCTTTTTTCTGTAATATTTTAAATTGATACTGTCATGATACTTGTAAATATTTAGATATTTTCTAGGTTAGGACCCTGTGTACTCATTCATATATTTTACAATACTTCTAAAATAAGTCTTTTATAATAGCTTATTATCTAGCGCATGTTTTCATTGCCCTAATTATCTTACAAATGACTTTTATAGGTAGTTTGCTTGAATCAGGATCCAAAGAAAGTCTACCTTCTCTGCACCCCATTTCCGTGCCATTTACTTATTAGAAGCAACTTCATATCAGAGTAAGGGTTATAGTGAAAGGTAAAATCTCAGGTCTGCTAGAAGAGCATACGTTATGAGCAAAGTGGATTTGGTGGTGCTGATACAGATTTTTTTTTCATCCAGACAGTGATAGAACCAGAGAATTTATCTACTGGCTTTGGACTTTGGAAGATTATGCTGTCACCAGCATAAATTCCTCAAAGGCTTTGTTTCTTTCCATCATTTACTCCTGAGCCACAGACCATGGGAACAAGGACGACTAAGACTGCATTTTATAAAAGCTTACAGGGGAGACCAGGAGAGTGAATATTTGCATGGTCCTTGTAGGGGAGGAAGGTATCTCCACTTCTCCAAGACTCATTCATGAAGGAGCAGTTTCCCTGCACAGAAATGGGTTTGGATGCTCTGGACTTGAGTATGTTGTACACAAGCACATTAATTACTACATACACCAAATAACCAATGTTTAGTGCCCATTTTGACACTTCAGAAGCATTGCCTTGCCAGACAAGGTAATAACCAGAACTTAATTGAATCACTGATCTTTCTAAACCTGGTCTAGTTTGTTGAGGGTAATGAGTGTTTAGGTTCTCTGATTTTGTTGTTGTGGTGGTGGTGGTGATTGAACCCAGCATCTAATGTATGTCAGGCAAGTGGTTTCTACCACTAAACTGCATCTTCATTCCAGCTTAACTGTTCTCTGATCTGGAATAGCAATTATTATAGTGTCTCTGCTAAAACTCATATACCAAAACAAAAATAGCAATAAGAGGAGATAAACAACTATCTTAGAAAAGAATGAATTTTGTGCTTACCTCATACTGTATGCATAGATCAATTACAAATGGATTATAGATAATGTATAGAACTGCTAAAATACATGGAGTTGATTTTGAGTAACAATAAGCAAAAACAGACCACAAAAGACATAACTAAAGGGAAAGATGAATTAATGAGATACCAAAACAGAATTTCTTTAAAAGACTACTGTAAGACAGTGAAAAGATGAATCAGAGTAAAAGAAAATGCTTAATACTTTTGTTCCTTATTCCACAATATATAATCAGGTCTGATATATCAGCTAGAAATCAATAATGAGTCAGAAAATGACCAAAACACTCGAGTTGGCATACCAAACAGAAAATAAATGGACAATAAATACATGAGTAGATGGTCTCAAAGGTAATTATCAAAGTTCATATTAAAACTTTAATGAAGCACCTATAGGATGTATCAGTTTCAATGAAAGAATTTCTGAATTATTAAAAAGAATTTGTTTCTATCCTTAGATTTATTTTACTGTTACTGAGAACACTTTTTCTCTTTGGTCCTATAGTACAATTATAGTAATTATAGTAGTTTTAAAATCCCTCTATTTCTCGTATCTTGGGTCATCTTTGAGCCTCTGAAAAGGCTTTTTTTTTTTTAATCAGTTAACTTGACTGATGTCAGATTCTAAATTTTGCCCCTCTGTTGTGGTGAGCAGCTGAATTTTCTGTTTGAAAGATTGCAGTACATACTTTATGCATAGATGCTTCAGGATTTGCCAGACATTTAGAGCAGGCTCCTTCTTGGAATCTAACATCCATGGTGCTTTCTAGATGCTTTGTTGCTGCACACTTCTCGAGTTCTCATGTCTCAAGTTTGATGACTTGCTTTTTAACAATCTTGTTATTTGTGGCACTAACAGAAGTCTTTCACACTAAAACCTGAACAAAACACATTCAAAACAAAATAGTACTTTCCATCTTCAATATGTAGTGTACCACCTTCCTCATTTTCCTCTCAGGTGAAGCATATCCCCTTCCTCACTTTTTTCCTCCAAGATGAAGCATACTCCTTCCTCATTTTCCTTCTTCAAAATGAAGCATACCCCCCACATTTTCCTCCAAGATGGAGCATACCCCTTTCCTTTTTTTTTCCTGCCTTTGGTCTGTCTATACTACTTTCAGACTGCTTTAGGTTTTGTTTGTTTCATTTGTTTTCTTTTTTGTCTTGTTACATAGGAGGTTTAAGAATAATTGCTTGGACATTCCTAGAAGTAGAATATAAATGTTAAATATAAGTATACTTTGTTCTAATACTTTATTTTCTTTGTGCCTTAGGTACCCTCTTAGTGGCTTGGTTTTACCAACTCTTAAAGAATGGATCCAAAGTACTCTTGGAGCAAGTTTGGAGCATAAAACTACCTCTAAAGTAAGCAGATAATGTGTTTAACTGTATTTGTTATACCAAAAGAATTAGATTTACTATTGTAATTTGTTACATTTGCTTCAATATAGTTACTATGCTTTTTTTTGTTATGAAACTTATTATATTTACCTAGTTAGGAGCAATGTTTAATTTTTGCTTTGTTTTCAAGGAGAGTCTTACTCTAGCCCAGTGGAACTTACTCTGATCCCCAGGCTGGCCTCAGACTCAGAGTTAGCCTCCTACCTCAGCCTCCTGAATGCTGGGATTAAATGTGTATGTCACTCCACTATGCTAGACTTTTTATTCTTTGTCAGCCTTGGTTATTTTAATTTGAGAAGTGAAATTAAATACTCTTCTGCTTCTTAAAGGGTGGTCAAGTATGTATTAGCTAATTAGGAGAGCTATTATTTTTAGATAATGGGCTTATTTTTAATAGATTGACAGTAATCTAGGATAATTATGGAATAATTTAAAGTAAAAATGTAATGTTATACATATGATAAGAGAAAAGTAAATAAAATTATATAAAATTATACAATAAAATAAAATAAACCTTTAAGTTGAGTTGGATGGGGTGCTTTCATGCCTGTAATTCCAGCACATGGGAGGTGGAGCCAGGTGTATTACAAGTTTGAGGTTAGCATGGGCTACATCATGAAACCCTGTCTAAAAAAGAAAAACCAATAAAAACAAGAAGAAGAAAATTTTCAAAAAAATCTTTAAACTGTCTACATACAAAATACCTAGCATTTCTTTATATTGGTGTTTTTGTTATTTTGCTACATGTGAAGTATGGGGCCATGTTTTACATGATACTCTGCACTGTGTCCAATATGTTATTAAGAATGTTTGTTTTCAGTAGAGTACTTGTTAATTTTTTTTATAAATCCACAATTATTTTATTCTGAAAATCGGTCTGAAAACCGATTCTTACCCCTTCCCAAAAAATTTATTTTAACTTTTTAAAAATCTTTTTTCATCTCTTAAATTCTTGTCTCTCGCAACTATTTGATTGTCTCAGACCAGTATACAATCAATGTGTTATGTCTAGGAATATCATCAGTTTTAGATGCATTCCTTTTTCCTGCTCTTGAGCCCTTTTCTATTTTTTATTGATATCATTATTATCCATAATTAGATACATTGTATAAGCAAATCTTATGATGGTACCCCCATTTCCCTCTTCCCTGTCCCCAGTCCACTGGGTTTCCTCCTCTTTGGGCATACTGGATCATTCCATGGAGTAGGGGGTTATGAATTGTACAAAAAGTAGTTTGTTTTCCGTGTCGTGTTCCCCCCCTCCGCCCACTTTGTGTGTTGTTGCTTTGGGGTGCAATGTCTCTGGGTATTCTCCCACAACATGTACATTCTTCTGCCCCTTCTTTCGTTCAGTTCCCTGAGTCATGATAGGTGAGTTTTAAGTCTGCTTTGTTGCTGAGATCTTAAGTGTCTCTGGATTTCTGCTTTGGGTTATGTTGGATTTAAAATGTCTGTGTATTTTGTTGGGAATTCTCTAGTGCATTTCCAAATTCTACAACAGGAAAGTTTTCATGGGGTCAAGTTTACAAAAAAAAAAATTTTTTTTTTTGAGGCAGGATCTCATTCCAGCCCAGGCTGACCTTGAACTCACTCTGTAGCCCAGCCTGGCTTTAATCCTCCTATTTTAGCCTTCCTAGTGCTAGAATTTAAGGTGTGTGAGCTGTCACATCTAATTTTTTTTCCTCAACTCATTGTATATCTCTAGGGCCTAGGACAGTGCCTGGGTTTTGGAGACAATAAATATTTAATATCTGAATGAATATGATACTTTATAAAAATAGTATACATTTTCTTTATACATTCTTTTTATAAAACTGTAACATAACTTTTTCATATCAGATTTGATGTGATAGACATGCTATTAGGTGCTTTTCACAAAATCAGCACACTTGATTTGCTTATTCATAGAGTAGCCCTACACATTTGGTGGTAATAATCTCATTTAATATGTGAAGAAATTAAGCCTCACAGTTGAGTGACATGTTCGGTGTCACATAGTTTCAAGATACCAGTTGAAATTGAGTCTCAAAAGTTTTATAATAGTTTTCTAAGTATTTAAGCAGTCTTAAAAAATGGTTTTATTACTGTGAGACTTTCTTTGGATCACTTTTAAATGGTCAGTGATGAATAGGAAATGGTAAATTGTATCCACAGCTAAAAAAGGAGATGATGCAAAACACAAGACGCCTACTCTTAGTCTATATTCTTAATCCAAATGAAGGTTTGAGTCTTCCTTTTAACCACAGAAAGATAGGTCATAGAAGCAAAGAGAAAGTTAGGATCTCTGGTACTTGAATTATAAAATGTGGTTAACCAGACCATTTGTAATTTGCTGTTGTCATGAAGTTTGTTTTTGTATGTATTACTTGATATTTCCCTATGTGTGCATCTTGCTTTGGATGTAATAAAAGAAGTCTAAATTTTATAATCATTCTGCGAGTAATTGAAATTATTTTTTAGAAATAAGTTATAAAAACAATTTTATTTTCTAGGCATCCTTTAATCCTAGTGAAACTCCTCCTTCTATTGTAAATGAAGATTTTCTTCATGAACTTAAAGAAACTAATATTTCACATTCACAAGAAGCAGATGATCGAGTATTTAGAGCTCATGGTAAGCATGTTAATTTGTATGAGTGCTTTGTACTTTGAATTTAAAACTTTCTTATAATTTAAGATGTGTTTGCATTTTTCTTTTAAAACTATAAAACAGGTCATTGTCTTCATGAGATATTTTTGCTCAGGGAAGGAATGTTGCAACGAATTCCTGATATAGTTGTATGGCCAAGTAAGTTGTTTTACCTCTTTGTTTTATACTTTAATATTGTTAAATTTTAAACAAGTTTAGTATTTGAAATACGTCCTTTAAATATGAGTTGTGAAAAACAAATAGTTGTATTTTCAATAGTTTTCTAAACACAATGAGCTCTAATTGTCCTGAAGTATTGGTTTTAAGGATTTTGTCATGAATGGTTATATCTTCATTTTAAATATAAAAATATATATTTGAAAAAGCCAGGCATGGTGACATAGGCCTTTAATCCCAGCACTTGGGAGGCAGAGGTAGAAGGATTACCATGAGTTCGAGGCAACCCTGAGACTACGTAGTGAATTCCAGGTCAGCCTGTGCAAGAGTGAGACCCTTCCTCAAATAAACAAGCATGGTTGAATGTTGAAGAAATAATACACATGTATTTTTCTACTTAATGCTTTGAAATGAGTAAGTTCTGAGAAACTATCTTTGTATAGAAGATGGTTGAACTTTGTTATTTTACTTTTGGTACGTTATGTATGTATACATAAATTAACATATGTACATACATGCATATGTGTGTATATAGTTTTTTCCACCTATTTTAGCAGGTAAATTAGAGCAGCACAGGTATATTATTCCTTGCTGTTTGTTTAAAAAGTTCCATTGACTTTCTGGTTGCTTTTCTTTTTGGATCTTTTTCAGAGTATATATTTTATTTCTCACTATTTGGCTTGGCGATGAGCTCTGAAGTCTTAGATAATACATTCTACTTTGTAGGGACTATCTGAAAGGAAAACTATATTTTAAAAGAGTGCTGGAGGAGAGGTGAAATACATAGGAGGAAGCTCCAAGAACATAGGTAGCATTGATTAGTTTCCTGCTACTTGGAATGTGTATTCTGTGTATTTGGATCGGAAATAAATCTTTTGTCTTTGTTAGTTTATAATATAGCTATTTAATTATTTCTAAGAAAAACACATGTCAAAAGGTAATATTTTTGTTTTGCCTGTCTGTTTTTGAGTTGGTTTAGATTAGGCTGTTTCTCTACAAAGATTTGAGGAAGGTTTATACCATTTTTTAAAATCGGAAACTATGAGAGAAAAATTTACTAATTTTCAATTTGCACAGAAAACTTAATAGACAATCTGTTTTGCTTTTTCGAGGTAGGGTCTCAGTCTAGCCTAGAGCTGACCTAGAATTCACTATGTGACTATAGTCTCAGGCTGGCCTAGAACTCACAGCAGTCCTCCTATTTCAACCTCCTGAGTGTTGGGATTAAAGGTGTGTACCACCACATCTGGCAATAAACCATCTTTTGATATGTTTTGAAAAAAACTTTCAATTATGCCCTTTAGATATTTTCTTCATGTTTCAGTATTGAAATACTGGAAAATACTACAGTGAGAGTATATATCTTGCTTCAGAAATCCAAATATTTCTTAAACACTGACTTAGAAACAGTGAGTTAGTCAACCATTATATGAGTTTCTTTGCTATATAAAACCTTTTCCATTAGGAAGTTCTACATACTTTTGTCCTTTCTGTTTTTGTTTCCATCTCAATTTTGCATTCAGTCCTTCATCGACACCTGTCTAGGCTTTTGTAATTATTTTGAGGGTTTTCATGTCTCATATTTCTTGAAACTTAAAACCTCTTATATAATTTTGGAGGTAAAATTTTTGTGTGAAAAAATTTCTTTGCCCTCTTTTTCCATACTTTAAGAATCTATATGCATTTTGCATTCCTGGATAAATCACTTCATGTTTTTTTCCCCCCACTTAGTCTTCTGGTAAAAGGACTACTAGAAATCATGTATACCAACACGTTATATGTCACTGAGGAACTTGTTTAATTTAAATGTGAATTTCCTATTGCTGAAATATTTAACAAATTATTCCACCTAAGCATAGATGCATATAATCTTAACACTTGGGAGGCAGAAACAGGAGAATCAGTAGTTCAAGGTCATCCCCAGCTACATAGCAGGTTTGAGAAACATGTGACCCTGTTGCAACCAAAAACAGGACAAAAGAGTACTACAATTATTAAATTTATACTTATGCATTATATTTTGTATACTGAATACTAGAACTGTGGCAATACTAGCTTGGTATTTAGGATAAGTAGTGGAGGAAAAAAACCCAAAACAACAACAATCCTGTTCTCAAGTGCCATATGATAATGAAGTGAAATAAATGTATAATACACCAAGTAGTGCTAACCATTATAGAGAAATATAAAGCACGTAAGGAGGTTGAGTGAAGAAGGGTGAATGGTGAGACAAGGGGGTGCTCTTCCAGATAACAAAAACAAAATCAAAGATGGATTTGGAATAAGTTACATTCATGGAAGGAAGTTCTGCTTTTTAAAGATTTTTGAAAAAATAAATTAACTTGCATATATGAGTTTGAGCATTCCTAGGGCCTCTTGTTACTACCAACACTAGACACTTGCATCAGTTTTTGTATCTGGCTTATGTGGGTGGCTTAGGAATTGAACCCAGGGTGATAGGCTTTGCAAGCAAGTGTTTTTAACCGGTGAGCAATCTTCTCAGCACCCCCGTTTAAGATTTTTAACTGATATTTTCTGGTGTTTTATTATTAACTACTATTCTCTTTCATGATTTTTAAATTTTATTTATTTTTTTATATTTTATTTATTCATTTTCAAGCAGAGAGAGAGAGAGAGAGAGAGAGAGAGAGAGAGAGAGAGAGAGAGAGCGCGCACCAGGGCCACCACCTTGTGGGTCTGGCGTATGTGGGTACTGGGGAATTGAATCAGGGGCCTTAGCCACTAGAGGCAAGTGCCTTAACTGCTAAGCCATCTCTCCAGCCCTCATGATATTTTTAAATTGCAAATTATTAGCTTAATTTGAAAGCTTAAAAGTTGATTTTCATTAAAAATTGGAATTGGTGCTGGGGGAGATAGCTCAGTAGATAAGAGCTCTGGTAAGCAAGCATGAGGTCCTGAGAAGGCCTGATTCACCCTAAGCTTGATTCCTTAGCACCCATGTAAATAGTTGGTGTTCATGACCACACACACCTTTAACTCCATTCCTGTGGTGAACAGAGACTGGAGAATTGCTGGGGTTCACTGGTCAGCTAGTCTGGCCGGAAAATGGTAGCTCTGGTTCAGTAAGGCCTTCTCAAGTAGATGAGTGATGGATGATACCTGATGTTCTCTGGGCTCCACATGTGTGCATGGGGCTTGTGCATTTGTACACACAGATTTGCACACACCACACACAAATATGTTCACATGCAAATAACCCACAGGAATACTGCAGGTGTAGGCCAGTGGTCAAGTGTATGCTTAGCATATCCAAGGCTCTGGAATTTGTCTAGTTTTCTCAGTATCCTTATTTCTCTTTTAGGATCTTAGCAAATAACATTAGAATTTTACATAGTTTCCTTGTTTTGTGTCATTTTCTTCTATGTGGACGCTTTATTAAACTGACCTTTCTAAAGTAATCCCTGCCATGTTCTCCTCCTTAAAGCCCTCCATTAATTTCCCAGTACCGATGACAAGTTGAGTATTAGCACTTCTTACTTGGCATAAGAACTCTTCCACAGTTAGGTTTTTGTTACTTTACTTTAACTCTGATAAGGGAACTCTCTTCAGTTAAGGACAGTAGAAAGGAATTCATGTACCATTCTATTTTGTATATGATTTTAGTGTTTGTTTAAAAAACACCAAGAAGTAGTGCTAAAATTAAGAATGAAAGTATGATGGCAAACAGGCTATTTACAATAGTCTAAAGATATTGATTAATTTCAGTAGGAAACAAAGGATTCCTGTGGTGAGAAAACCTAGCATACATTACCTGCCTAACCAAATGATCATTGTCATGCTGAGAAAGGCACAGTGCCACTCCTGGGGAATTCTGCCATAATGCGTGCTCTATATTTAATTCTGAGCGAACATGCAAACCCAAGCAGGGATATCCTAGGAAATAACTGACTAAAGTTCTTCACAAGTGTTCTGGAAATCCAAGTCAAGGTTGACTGAGGAAATGTGTATTAAGAAGACTCAAGGAAATGGCACAACTAAGATTACTGTGCTCTTGGACTTGACCCTGGTACTGAAAACAGAGCTATAGATTGGTGCCAGTGTTATTTGCTTGAATTTGTTAATTTGAGTTTTGTTATATAAGGTGATAATGTTTAAGGATGTGAAGTGAGGGGCATTTTTTGTACTGTTTTTGTGACTGCTTTGTAAGTCAAATGATTTTATACTGAAAGTTGAAAAGGCTTTACCATTTAATGTGTTAATGAGTGAATAAACTGAAGAAAGTTTTGCTGCTAAACTTTTATAGGCCTTTATTTTGTAAGGTTATCCAGATTTTGTTCGCATATCTATAATTAACACATTTTCCTTTTTTTCCAACAGTGTGTCATGATGATGTAGTTAAGATTGTGAATCTAGCCTGCAAATATAACCTTTGTATCATACCATTTGGTGGTAGGTATTATGCTTTTTAATTTTAATATATTTTTTTTCTGAGACAGGGTCTTCTTTGAGCCCAGGTTGGCCTCAAACTCACTATGCAACTGCTGAGGATGACTTTGAACTTCTGATTCTACTGTTCCACATCATTAGTACTGGGATTATAGGCATGCCCCCCTCCCCCCAGTTTTATACATCGCTGGGATCGAACCCTGGGCTATGCAAGCACTTTATCAAGTGAGCTAAACTCCAGCCCTAGAAATTTATTCTATTTAAAATGTTTATATTTTAAATATTTGTTATGCTTTGAAAACAACAATTCTTAGAATTATGTGGTTATTTTCAAAAATTATATTACTCATTTCTATTATAGATAGTTCTACTTAAACTGTTTGAGATACTGTGAACCATTAATTCCTACCTTTTCCCATATGGGTCATAGTTGCAGATGTGATTTAATGCTTAAATGAGAGAATTTTAGCTTGAGTAATTACTTTTTAACCTGTATGTTTATGGAGGTAATTTATTTTCAGGGGCAAAATATAAATATACCCAATATAAGCCTTTGAGGAACACAGTGATCATGCATTATACATATTAAAAGATCACCATACAGTTATGAAAAAATACCTTTATAACATAGAAAACAAACATTGTTTTGCATTTTAAAATAAAATCAAGCGCTTTTAATTGATGTATAGTTTAAACAAATAAGCCAAAGGAAATTACCTTCCCTCACCTTATTGGCATTGATAGAATGGAAATGGGACCTTAACAATTCTAGGTGCTCAAGACTCCTTTTTCATTTGACATTTGAATTCATTTGTTGAATTCCTGCAAAAAAGGTACCATAGTGCTACCTATAACAAATTTTTTTATTCAATGATGTAAAAACATACATTTGTTACCAGTGTCAGATACCAAGTTTGTAATTTATGGTCTTACCATGTGAAATTAAACTTAGGTGTTCAGATCTACACCCCCCCCATACTTTTTTATGGACAGTGACTTTCAGAGATTTTTTTTTTTCCATGCAAAATGTATGGAAGTGCCAATTAATTCCAAGTAAATATTTATTGTGATCAGGATGATACAGCTCTAGTTACGAACTTAAAAGTATTAATATAAAAGCATTTTCCCCTTTACAACAAAGAGGAAATAACAATATATTATTTACATACTAATATGTATTTATTCTACATTACCATATGTACCATATGTTTTTACCAAAGAATATATAAATTTGTTTTTAAAGATCATATAATCTAGATATTTTAACTTGTTTCTATTCTAATTTATTAAAGCCTATTATAAGAGACAGTTATTTTAACATAATCATCTAATTGTGATAGTAAGCTGTTAATGATATTTCTAGTTGTATAGGACTTGTCTTTTTCTTTTACGCTACCTCTCCACAGTGATCATTAGCTTAGGACTTTTCTAATTATGTTTCTGGAGTTCTACAAATTGCTAGGGGCTTCACTTGAGTGTGTCTTGTCCAGGGGATGGAGCCATGTCCTATTGCTTTCAGTTCCATAATAGTCTTCATTTTGGCATTCAGCAAAAGTAAAGGTAAGTTTGTTTTTAGTGTGTCAGCTTTTGCAAAGTAGAAATAGGTGTCATATGCTAATAGGCCTATTTGTATACTCTTTTAGGGGTTTGTCCTAGAGATGTAGCTGAAGTGCAGTATTAAAACATAAAGTTGTTTCTTATTTTTGCAGGAGGGACCAGTGTTTCCTATGGCTTGATGTGTCCTGAAGATGAGACCAGAACAATAATTTCTTTGGACACTTCACAAATGGTATATGATGAATTTAAAGATGATTTCTGTTTAAAATATTGTATGGCTCTGCTTCATTTGTCATTAAAAAAAGATCACCTTTTTTTTTTTTTAAGATGTGTTTAATTATCTTTTAGCTTGGTTTTTCAGGTGTATACAAAAGCTATTTTAATTTATTTTAAGGTAATTATTATTATTATTATTATTTTTGTGTGTGTAGTGTGTGTGTGTGTGTGAGGCCAGAGGCAACCTTGAGTATTGTTTCTTAGGCTCCAGCCACCTTTTTTGGGGACAGCATTACTGTTTTACAACTTACCATAATTAGACTAGATTGGCTGGCCAGCAAGCCCCAGGGCTCTCTGCCTGTTCCCAGTACCCCTGCTCCTAACCATACAGGGATTACAACTGTGTGCTGTCATACTTGGCAGTGGCAGCTGCTGCTGCTTTCTTCTTCCTCCATCTTTCTTCATCTTCCTTCTTTCTTCCCTCTTCATTCTTCTTCCTCTTCCTCCTCCTCCTCATTATTATTATTATTATTATTATTATTATTATTATTATTATTATTATTTTAAATGGTTTCTGGGGATCAAACTCAGGTCCTCATGCAAGCACTTTACTGACTAAGCCATCTCCTCCACCCCAAGGCACATATTTTGATACTGTTGGACCATATTTTCATGTAAAATCAATCATTTGAGAAGCATAAGTTTAAAGATTAGATAAATTGATTTCTATTATTGAAAAATAGCTACTAGTTAGGATTGATTTGAATAATCTAAACTTAATTGGCTCCCAAATTTAAACCAATACAGTTGCAGTTTTGCTTGAAGATGAATGGAAGAGGTAAACTTAAGGATAGGGTCTAAGAGTTAGACAGTATAATGATTAAGGCTTTAATGTGGGATGATTTTGTCTTTATATACTAAGTGGTATTCCTCGCTTTTCTTCCATTTTAAGAAAAACAATGTTTAAATTTTTAATTTGAATTTTTTTTCAGATGGTAGAGATAAATGTATACCTACTGCACAGATTGAATAAGTACCATTTTGTTAAACTTGTTTTATTTTCTTGTTTTTTTTTTTTTTTTAAAAAAGCAAATCCTTATAATTCTGCTTTACATCTATTTTGGATATCTTTAAAAAAGAACTTTTTTTAAAAAAATATAACTACCATACTACTATCACTCCTTTCAAAGTCAAAAGTAATCTCTTAATTATATAATATCCAGTCCATGCTCAACTTTTAAATATCAAAATTTGTTTATGACCATTTATTTTTTCAAATGAGGATTCTGACAAGGCTATTAGCCTATTTTTGTTTCTCTTTACTATTTTTTTTTAATCTAAAGCCTACTCTTCTGCTTTTCTGAATGTTACTGAGTTTTGAAGAAACAGATCATTGATAGTATGGAATGACACATTTGGAATTTATTGTTTTTTAGTCTCATTTAACTTTGACTTAGGCTCTGTATATATGGTCTAGTTAGGTCCCTCTCTCCCTATCTCCCTCTCTCCCTTCTTCTCTCCCTCAGCAACATTACCTTATAGATGGTAATGTGCTTTAAAAAATTTTTTAAAATATATATTATTGACCATAATGAGTTACATTATTTAGTGGGCAAACAATGAGTTGTTATCCCCAATTCTCCAATGTTCCCCCTCCCCATCCCCAATCAGCTGGATATCCTCTTCCATGGGTCGTCTGGATCAGTCCTTGTGGCAGGGGACCATGTATAGCCTAGTACTTAGCCTGGTTCTCCTGGCCCAAGTGTGTAAAAATGTTTTAAAATTGACACATAAGTGTACATGCTTATGGGGTTATCAAAGCAGCAGTGTATTGCTGATATATGTATGTTTTATATAATGAGCAAATTAGATGATTAGCATCCTATGACTTCCTGTTGTACCTTCTTTATGCTGTACAGTGCTAGGAGAGGTGATGTATTAGATATGTGTTCTCCTTCAGTGATGTTAAATTGATGAGGTTCATTCATATAGTAACTGCTTAATTATTTTACGGTAATGCTCTCCATCAATGTTTTTTATTATCCCTTGCCTAGGAAATGTGAGAACCTAGATTCAGTCCCCAGCACTGGGAAAAAAAAATTAAAATCCGGTTCTGCATAGGATGAGCATATGTTTGAGTTTCTGACTTCTTACTATTTGCAAATTTAATTCCAATTATGTAAAGTAGAGATAGTATTACTACAGAAGGTTATGGTAAAGATTAAATGAGATAATGTAAGGTAAAATAGTGGCACTGAGCAGATGCTTATATTCTATGGCAGAATTGTAAATGTCATGTTTTCAGCCAGTTGCTGAGAAACCTTGTATATTCACTGCCTTAAACTATCTCAGGTACAATGTATGGGTAGAAGTACATATAATGGATTTGAAGTGAAGTCAATAAGTCATATATGTACATGATTTTGCAGTATACTTGTGATATATAGAAAATATAAGAATTGAGAGTTACACATATATAAAGTTATATGTTAATACAAAGGCCTATTGACTGTACAGTTTTTGGTTTTGTTTTATTAATGAATAATATATAGTGGATATAATAAGAGCAGTAGCTATACATTTTATTTAGCATTTTTCTCTGGTGCCCATAAAGGTATTTTTTTTTTTTTTGACGGGGGTTCCCCTGCTTCCTTTATTATTTTCTACCAAAAGATGATTAGACTTTAGGTGGATTCATACCATATATTTAGTACAAGTATAGAATTGCCTCTAAAGCCAGTCTGTTGTGGGAGATGATGTATATATATATATATATATATATATATATATATATATATATATATATATTAACATATTGAGGAAACATCAGATAAATTATCTTTTAAGGTGTAGTTTAATTGTCTTTTTGTTTGTTTTGTTTTAGTTTGTTTCAAACAAACTGACCTGGAATTCATTCGAAAGTCCCAGGCTGTCCTCAAACTCTTACTGATCCTCCTAGCTCTGCCTCCCAAATGCTGGGATTAAAGGCATGTGCCACTACAGCTAGCCATTTAATTGTCTTAATTATAGTTTAATCTGTTTTTATATGTTCAGCCGATATAGGACCAAACCCTGGTGGTTATATTGAAATTACTGTTGTCTTAAGAGTATATTTTATATAACAAAACTAAAATACGTTCACAGACATGTTCATTATAATTCTCTGGCTAAAGCAATTATTTTTATGTGTTCATATTTGGAACTTAAGCTGACATCGCTACCTTTGTATTCTTTGTTGTGTTCTTTCCTTTTCAAAGTAACAAGACATATTTGCGTTAGCTAATGTTAGGAAATTGACCTTCTCCAAGTAGAAAGAAAGGTTTTGTGGAATTCAGAAGATTCTTTTGAGAAGTGTGCCCTTTTAATAGTATAAGATCTATGAAGATTTATTTATGCATAAATATAATATTCATATAAATTAGATCAACTAAGAATGTTAAGAAACATTTCTTGTTCACATTTGAGAGTCATACATTTGATAAATTGAGCGGAGTCAGAAAACACTCAGTTCATTTTTTTGGAAACAGGTTCTAATAGAGTCCAGGCTGAATGTATGTCTTTGTGTATCTGAGGAGGATCTTGAATTTCTGATCTTCCTGCCTTTACTTCCTAAGTGCTGGGAATCTAGAAGTGAACTACCCCACCCTGCTCAGTTCTTCAGTTCCTTTTGAGAATGAGACAGGAATGTGCTGTGTTTTCTACATAATATTTCTGATCCTGTTTCAGATTAAAAAAACAAGAAGAGATGCCATCTGTTGTATTTGGAGGTGTTGGCAGCTGTTTTTTTAACCCTATTTTCTGTTTTTAGATATGATGGTGATGTAGATAGCAGCCTCATATATGCTAACTTTTATAATGTGGAGTATCTCATTTATTCTTTCTAGCAACCCTATGAATGAGTAGTATTACTGTCCACATATTACAACCTAAGAGTTGCTAAGACTAGACAGGGATAAGTGGAGCTCATTTTCCCTGTGGGTGGTAGTTGGAGAATTCAACTTGCTTATTACTATCTTACCACTTTTGCTTTGAATTAGGAAGTTTTTTAATTTTCTAAGAAAATGTCAATTAATAGTTTCTTCCTTTGAAACAGAATCGCATTCTATGGGTAGATGAAAACAATCTGACTGCTCATGTAGAGGCTGGAATAACAGGACAGGAGTTGGAAAGACAGGTATGTTCTCTCTAGTTAAGTTTTTTTTTTTTTAAATCTTTATTATCGATAATTAGGTACACTGTATGAGAAAAACTTATGATGGTACCCCTGTTTCCCTCCTCTCTGTCCCCAACCCACTGGAGACCCTCCTCAGTGCACATACTGGATCTCTCTTTGGGGTAGGGGGTAATGAATTACACAAAGTAGCCAGTTTTCCCCGTTTATTGTTGCTGAGGGGGGCAATGTCTGGATATTTTCCCCCACCATGGCTCTTACAATCTTTTTGCCCCCTCTTCTGCTCAGTTCTCTGAGTCATGGTGGGTGAGTTTTGAGTCTGCTTTATTGTTGAAATCTTAAGTGTCTCTGGACTTCTGCTTTGGGTTGTGTTTGGTATTGTTGGTATCTGTCTCCATTGGCCTTTCATGTGTTATCTGGCTTGCTGTGGTGGTAGGTCTCTTGTTTATCTAGACACTTTCTCATAGATTTCAATTGGGCCTTATATGATAGGCCCGGGTGTGGTTCATCTCCTGTCTGGTTGTCAGCCATGATCCCATGGCTTATTGGTGGAATTGGGTTATCCAGGGCTCTCTTGCTGCCTTCTGAAAAATACAAACAGAATCTCCATCGGAAAGTGAGATCAGTATAGGTTAAATGAGACATACATTGCTAATTTGGCAAGATTCTAATGGGTGTAGCCTCTCTGTATCTCTCTAGTAGTGAGAATTTCCCCAAGCCCGGGTTCTTGGTCCTCATAGGATTTTGCCATGGATCCCAGTTCCAATTAAGGGTTCCTAGCCACTGAGTGGATCTTTTAGCCAATCAGTAAGCTGTTGATTACCCTCCTAGGTTTAGTGCCACTATTGTACAGATGAGCACTTCTTGACTTGCTGGTCTCTTCCATATAGTAGTGTGTTCAGCATTCTCATGGCATCCATCTGTATTACATATCAGTTCTCTGCTTTCCCCAAATATCATTGGCCAATTTGCCCTGGCAGCTCATGTAACGCCTTCCAGCACTATACATGCTACCATCTGGGAGCTGGTTACCATCTAGCAGGGTCTCTTGGTGGTGTATGACACCACTCTGTGGTATCTTCAGCTATAGGGTTCTACCTTTGGCCTGGGGCAGGAATTCAAGAGCTTTGACCACAACCTGTCTACTTTTGGGTACCTTGTGGGTCTCTTTGATCAACAGCTCAGTGTGGGAAGGAACAAAAGACTGCGACAGGGAGTTGCAGACCTAAGAAATTTTTCATGGGGTTCGGCTTCCTCCCATTCTATTTGTGGCCCCTCTTAACAGGTGTTGCCCACAGCTTCCTCAGGAGCTTACTGCATGAAAGTAAGGATTTATGGTATAGATTCATTATTGGTTTAGTTTATTGTATAAGCATCCCCCCCCCCCCCCCGGTTACTTCCATCCCCTTTTACAGTCTTTCAATTCACCTGTCAGGTTTGCTTAGAGGTTAAGCTTAAACTGGTTAGGAACTGCATATGAGGGAGAATATGTGGCATTTGTCTCTCTGTTCTTGTGTGAGTTCGCTAAGTATGATCTGCTCCAAGTCCATCCACTTTTCTGTAAATTTCATTATGTCTTCTTTCCTTTCAGCTGAGTAGAATTACATAGTGTCTATGTACCACACCTTTGATATTCATTCCTCTAGTGATGGGCATTTGGGTTGATTCTAATTTTTAGCTATTATGAATTGAGCTGTTATAAACATGGTTGAGCAAAATTCTCTGTGCTGAGGTGTGAAATCTGGAGGGTAGATGCCCAGTAGAGGGATAGCTTGGTTCATTGCCAGCTTTATATCCATCCTTATTAGGAGCCTCCCCACTGCTTTCCTCAGTGGTTGTACAAGTTTGCAACCCACCAGTAGTGAATGATGGTTCCTCCCCCTGCCATCCTTGCCAGCATCTACTGTTGTTGGATTTTTTAACAATTGCCATTCTGACTGGAGTAAAGTGGAATCTCATTGTAGTTTTGATTTGCATTTCCTTGATAATTAAGGATAATGAACACTTTTTTAGATGAGAATTGGCCATTTGTGTTTCCTCCTCTGAATTCTCTGTTGCCCCATTTTGTGAGAGGGCTGTTTGATTTTTTTATTATATTTTTGTAAGTTCTAGATATTAGACCTCTGTCTGTTATAGCTGGCAAAGATTATCTGCCAGCCTGATGGTGGTTTACGGGCTCTGACTATGGTATGTTTGTACAGAAGCTTTATGAGATCCCATTGGTTAAGTGATTATTGCATTTCCTGGGCTCCTAGAGGTTTGTTTAGGAATTTTTACTCTTCTCCAATCTCATGGATAGTTCCTGCTATTTTTCCTTCCAGGGTTTTCAGAGTTTCGGGTCTCATATTGAGGTCATTGAATAATTTGTAGTAGGTTTTTGTGCGTGGTGAGAGGAGGGGGTATATTTTCATGTTTTTACAAGTATTTATCCAATTATGCCAGTGAACCTTATTGGCACCTTTATCAAATATCAAGTAACTATAGTTACTCGAAATAAAAGCAGGGTCTTCAGTTCTGTTCCATTGGTCTGTCTTTCTGTTTTTATGCCAGTATCATGCTCTTTTTGTTACTATGGCTTTGTTGTATATCTTTATATCAGGATTGGTGATCTCACCTGAAGAAGCTTTTTCTGTTTTCCTAAGAATAGATTTAGTATCTAAGGTGTTTTGCCATTATAAATAAATTTTGAGGTTATTTTTTTCTATGTCTGTAAAGAATGAAGCTTGGATTTTTATTGGCATGGCATTGAATCTGCATATTGCTTTTGGAAGAATTGCCATTTTTTATAATGTTAATTCTACCTATCCAGGAACATGGAGTATCTTTTCACATCCTTCTCTATTTCCTTCTTGTGCATTTTTATGTTCATTATATGTCTTTCATGTCCTTGGTTAGTGCTATTCAAAGTTTTTTTTTTTTTTTTTGAGGTTATTGAAAACAGAACAGTATCTCAGATTTTGGTTTTTGTATGCATGTCATTTGCTTACAGGAAGGCTACTGATTTTTGTGTGTTAATTTTGTGTCCTGCCATTTTGCTGAAGGAATTTATCACCTTCAGTTTACTGGTATTATTCTTCCGGTCTGTTTAGGATCATGTCATCTGCAAAAATGGATAGTTTTAATTTTTCCTTTAATTTGTATCTCTTTTATGCCTTTCTCCTTTCTTATTGCTTGTTCTATAACTTCAAGCACTATGTTGAAGAGCAGTGGTGACAGTAGACACCCCTGTCTTGTTCTTGATCCAACAGGGAATTCCTTGACTCTTTCCCCATTGACTATGATTTGGGTTTTAGGAGTTTTGTATATTGTCTTTATTATTATGAGGTATAAGCTTTCTTTGCCCAGCCTCTTCAGTGTTTTGATCATGAAGTGGTGTTGAATTTTGTTGAAGACCTTCTGTACATCTATTGAGATGACCATGTGGTTCTTGTGGTTGAGATTATTAATGTGCTGGGTTACATTAATGGACTTCTGTATGGTGAACCATTCCTGCATCCCTGGAATGAAGCCTAACTGGCCAAGGTTGATAATACTTTCAATGTGTTGTTGTATTCGATTTATAAGGACTTTGTTCAGAATTTTTGCATCTTAAGTTCATCAGGAATATGGGTCTGTAGTTTTCCTTTCTTGTTGTATCTTTGCTGGTTTTGGGATTAGGGTGATATGCTAGCTTCATAGAAGGATGCTCCTTCATAGGAGTTTGGGAGCATTTCCTCTTTTTCTATTATACAAAAAAACTTCAGAAAGAGTGGATTCAGTTCTGTGATGAAAGTTTGGTAGAATTCAGCTGAGAATCTATCAGGTCCTGTACTTTTCTTTTTGGGGAGGTTTTTGATTACATTTTCAATGTCCTTGGATGTGATAGATTTATTTAGGAGCTTTATCTGCTTTGGGTTAAGGTTTGGTAGGTGGTAGGTGTGAAAGAATTCATCCATTTCTTCCAGGCACTCCAATTTTGTGGAGTAGGGGTTTTGGAAATATGATCTGATGATTCTTCCAGTCTTTGGGGTCTGTTGTGACCTGTCCCTTTCATTCTAATTTTGGGTCTTCTCTTTTTTTCCCATTTAATTAGATTGGCCAACGGTTTGTCAATCTTGTTATTTTTTTCAAAGAACCAGCTCTTCATTTTATCCAATTTTAAATTGTTTTCTTTGTTTCCATTTTATTAATCTCAGCTCTGATCTTAATTATTTCTTTTCATCTTGAGCCCCTAGGGATGGATTGTTCTAGTTTTTCCAATGCCTTTAGCTGGGTGGTTAGGTTATTGATTTGAGATCTCTCTGTCTTTGTTATGAAGGCATTTAATGCTGTGAATTTTCCCCTCAGAGCTGCTTTCATTGTGTCCTATAAGTCTTAGTATGTTGTATTTTCATTATCATTTACCTCTAGAAGTTTTTCAATTTCCCCTTTGATTTATTGAATGACCTATTCATTTTTTAATAGTGTCTTGTTTAGTTGCCAATACTTGGTGTAATTTCTGCTGTTCCTCCCATTGTTAATTTCCAATTTTAACGCATTGTGGGGTCTATTGCAATCTTCCTGTATTTGTTGAGGTATGTTTTATGTCCTAATATGTTGTCTGTTTTGGAGAAGGTTCCATAGGCTGCTGTGATGATTGTATATTCTGTAGGCTTGGGATGGAATGTTCTGTAGATGTCTGTTAGGTCTAGTTGATGTATGGTGTTGTTGAGCTCCATTTTTTTCCCTGCTGACCTTCTGTTTGGATGATCTGTCTAGAGATGATAGTGGCATATTAACATCTCCTACTGTGATGGATTTGGAGTCTATTTCTGTTTTGTTTTTGAGTAAGTTTTGCTTTATAAAATGTGGTGCACCTGTATTTGGTTCATACATATTTGATAGTTATATCTTCTTGCTGGAATGTTCCCTTGATGAGTAAGAAGTAACCTTCATTGCCCTTTTTTATTAATTTTGGTCTAAAGTCTATTTTGTCAGATATTAATGTAGCCACACCCACTTGTTTTTATTTCCATTTGCTTGGAAGATAGTTTTCCATCCTTTCACCCTAAGGAGATTTCTGTCTTTAAGAGGTGTGGTGCATTTCTTAAAGACAGCAGATGGAAGGGTCCATTTTTCTGATCCACCCTATTAACCTGTCTTTTTATCAGCGAGTTAAGGTAGTTTATATTCAGAGTTATAACTGTAAGGTTTGCTTCAAGCCCTGCCATGGTGGAGGGTTTATAGGGCTTGATGCCTCTCATGTTCTTATTAGTCTATTAATTTTGGTTATTGTGCTCACCCTCTATTGGATTCTTGAGGTTGTTTGCTTATCTCTTCTGTGTGGAATAACTCCTGTAGTATCTCCTCTGTAAGTTTGGTTTTGTGTTCATATATTCGTAGAGCTGGCTTTTGTTATGGAACATTTTCAATTCTCCATTTATTATGAGGGATAGCTTTGCCAGGTTGGAAGCCATAATTTTTTAGGCCTTGAAGAGCATTGTTCCAAGCCCTTCTGGCCTTCACGGTTTGTAATGAGAAGTCTGAGGTAATTTTGATGGGTTTGCCTTTATAAGTGATGAGTTGTTTCTATCTTGCTGCCTTGAGCACTCTCTCTTTGCTTTCTGTGTTTAGTATTAACTAAGATATGTCTAGGAGAGTTCCTTCTTTGGTCCTGTTTGGATTTCTGTGGGTCGCTTGTATTTGGACCGGCCTTTCTCTTGTAAGATTAGGAAAATTTTCTTCTATAGTTTTGTTGAACATGATTTCTATGCCTTTGTCCTGGGTTTCTTCTCCCTCTGGGATCCCCATGATCCTGATATTTGTTCTCTTTAGGGTATCCCACAGATTCCTTCATATTTTGTTCACATGATATTTTGAATTTATTGAACATTATACAATCTATTTCTTAATCTATTAATTTAATCTTAGTCTATTAATTTCTTCTGTTTTGTCTTTGATGTCTGAGAATCTGTCCTCCAGGTTATTAACTCTGGGATTGAGGCAATTCAAAAAAGGCTTTTAAAACCTCTTGTTTGATTTTTGGTTTTGGTTATATTTTTATTCATAGTCTCCATTTCTCTGGTGAGTCCTAATTTCCCATCTTGTTTTGTGTTTGCTAATGTTTCCTGGAATTTGTTCTTACGTTTGGTTATGTCCTCATCAAACTTAATCAGCATTTTATCTAGCTCCTCAATAGTACCTTCAATAAGATGGTTGCTTAATGAGCTTTTGAAGACACTCTGATTTTTCTCCATTAACTTGAGTCTGATGTTGTTGAGTTTCATCTCATTTATGTCTTTTATACCATTTCCATCTCAGCCATTATCCTGGTCAGGATCTCATTGCAGTTATGACCTGAAGTTATTTTATTCTCATTTTGGGATTGTAGCTAAGCTGTCTCCCCTACATTCTCACTGAAATCTTCCATTGTGGGATTAGGAGTCATAGGTGGGGGACTCTCTGCTTGTTGTGTTGTAGTTTTTTAATGTTGGTTTCTTCCTATTTCTGGATAAGGGTCTAGTTTTTTAAATGTGGGAGCCAATATAGGTTCTTGTTGGGTATTAAGTGAGTGTTTTGTTCTTTGTACCAGTTGGGTTTGGGATAGTGTTGTAACCACAGATGCATGAGTTGCAGAGGTTACGGGTGTGCCAGTGGTTCTGGACTGGTGTCTGGTTTTTAATATGGTATGGAGGGTAGAGATTGACTCTTGCTATAGTCTCCACTGTGTTTTGCTACTGGTGCTCAGGGGTGTTTTAGAGCAGATCTACTTGCTCTTTTCCCCCCTCTGTATCCCAGCTGGGTGAGTTGTAGAGATCACACTGTTACCTCCCTGGCAGGTGCCTGCCAGAGAACTATTGCTCTCTAGTTCAGATTGTAATGAGGCATCCCGGGGATGCTGGAAGATGGGTGTGAAGTGCGTAGGAGGTTTGTAGCTGTATAAAAGTCTTATTTCTTCAGCGATTTATCTGTTTTTTGTTTTTGTTTTTGTTTTTTTTTTTTTTTTGAGCTGTATCGGTGTGGAGTAGCACAGGTGCAGATGATGTTGAGGTTAGAAGTGTGTCTACTACTCTGGGTTCGTGGCTGATACTTGAGATATGGTTAATTTGAGTCAGTATAGAGCAAGTGTATAGGCTCCAGAGAAATGAGCCCCTATTACTCTGGTGCATCCAGGTGCAGGTCCCAGAATCACTGTTCCCTTTAGCAGAGAACCTCCCCCAAACACCCCCCCCCCTTCACTGGTCTGGAGTATGCAGGCCCAGGGACACTGTTGTCCCAGGCTGGGGTGTATGGGCACTTGTTGTGCTGGCACCCTTAGAGCTCAGGACCCCAAAACGTCAAGCTTCTCATCAGCCTGCAGCACAGTATCTGAATCCCCCTTGCCCCTCACCTATTTGGCATCTTCAGGCCCTGTATTAGTCAGGGTTCTCTAGAGGAAACAGAGTTGATAGAATGGAGTATAATAAAAGGGAATTTATAGGAGTAGCTTACGATAGTCCAACAATAGCAGTCTGTAGGCCCACAGCTGAAGAAACCAGTAGCTGTTCAGTCCACGTGGCTGGATGTACTCAGCAGTCCCAATCCAGCCCAGAAGGCCTGATGGCTCCCTGGGGAGCAGCGGCTGACAGTCCACGATGTGAGGCCGAGGAAACTGGGTTCCAATGTCCAGGAAGGGTAGGAGAGCAGGATGTGAGTACAAGTCACGAACAAGCACCAGCAGCCGGGGGAGGAAGGAAGAGTGTCTCCTTCCCCCTAAGCTTCCTTATATTAGTCTCCTTCTGGAAGGCCCACCCACTGGGAGAAAGGGATCACTCTGGACAAGGGAACTCCTCCCTTCTCCAAAATCCCAAAAGGATTTTGTCAGTCCTTCCTGCAGGCAAACTCAGAGACCCGCCCAAGATTACTAAGGATTAGATCAAGTTGACAAATTTAACTATCACAAGTCTTCTGTTGTGGTCAGCTTTCTAGTTGCTGCTCAGAAAGAACCCAAACAAAAGTGGCTTGTGGAGGAATGGGTTTATTTGGCTTATGGACCTGAGCGGAGACTCCATCCTGACAGAGAAAATGATGGCATGAGCAGAGGTGTGGACACCACCTCTGCCACAGCACTGGAAACAGCAGCAAGAAGGTGTGCCAAATACTGGCAAGGGGAAGCTGGCTTATAACCCCATAAGCCCGCCCCCAACAACACAGCTCTAGCGAGGTTGTAATTCCAGAACTGCTATCAGCTGAGGATCGATCATTGAGAACACATTCATTTGTTTGTGGGGCACACCTGGATCAAACTATGACAGGCCCCAAATAGTGTGACAGCACTAGGTTTAAACTCAACAAGTATCCCTCCTTTCTGGAGTGTCCTGAATTCGAGTGCTCAGGCTTTGAGCTGCCACTCAGGCCTTTTCCTCCCCTAACTGGGGTATTGCAGGTACTGTATCTGTTGTGTCCCCTGAGCTCCAGACACAAACATAGTGGCAGTGCTTCACCAGCCTGGAGCCTGCAGGACTTGATTGTACCCTTCCCCTCAAGGGGGCAGAGGCTTTAGGCTCACTGGGGCCCAAATTGTGCTGTTCTGCTCCCACAGGGAACACCAGTCACCACATATGCTACTGCCGAGCCCCCTCCCTCTGATGCATATCACCCCTAACCAGACTTAAGCGTGTTTTGACCTCTGTGACAGGTGATGCAAGTCACCCTTGCCTTCTACTCTTGTCCTTTTCGCTCAGCCAGCTGGGTGGGACTCTTTCCTGCTGCTGAATTCTGGGGCTGCGTCTGGGGCCATAGCTGTGACCAGCAGTTACTGAAAGAGCTTCTATCTATATGTGTGAATGTTCTGACTCTTTCCTAGTTTTCTTCTGAGGTTGAATTTATCTTGCACCCCTTCAGTTTTCAGAAAAAGGGTATGTTTTCCTGTTTTTCTGCATTTTTCCCCGCTGATCGCTATGGGTAGCTACCACACTGCCATCTTAACCCCCTCCACTAGTTAAGGTTTTGAAAA
>PVHP010021275.1:0-28795 GCA_004024765.1 Zapus hudsonius
CAACATTAAAGCAGCCTTATTACTCACCCACCACGACTCAGGGAACTGAGCGGAAGAGGGGGCGGAAAGATTGTGAGAGCCGTGGTGGGGGAGACTGTCCGGAGGCATGGCACCCATCAGTAACAACACACTTGGGCCAGGAAGACCGGGATGAGTACTAGGATATCCAGGATCCCTTGCCACAAGGACTAATACAGTCAGCCCACGGAGGAGGATATACAACTGATCAGGGATGGGGAGGGGGGGAATTGGGGAATTCAGGATAACAACGCATTGTTTGCCCACTAAATAATGTAACTCATTATGGACAATAAATATATATTTAAAAATAAATAAATAAAACTTAAAAGATAATAAAAAAAATCCACAGC
Organism: Zapus hudsonius; assembly: GCA_004024765.1. Lineage (NCBI taxonomy): Eukaryota > Metazoa > Chordata > Mammalia > Rodentia > Dipodidae > Zapus > Zapus hudsonius. The sequence goes on from PVHP010021275.1 coordinate 372, forward strand.
AAATTTCAATGCCAAATGATAGGGATAGTTAAGAAATTATGGTATAGCAACTCAGTGGAATATTATGTATAGTCATAGTTTTCAAAACAATGTTCCAGTATGAAAGCAAATTCTGCAGTATAGTATTAAGTGAAGAAAGCAGTATTTTAAAGTGTGTGCATGTTAAGATGAACAAATATTCAAATATCAGGTTCAACTCTGGACAAGGAATACAAGTAATTGTAAAAATGAAAACTCAGTGATTCCACTGAATGGTGGAGTCCCCATGAATACCATTTCATTCCTACTTTTAGATTTCAAAAATATAATAGCAACAGTCTCTACCAGCAATTCCCCCACCGCTACTTCCCCTTCCCTTCCCCCAGCTTTCCTTCTTCTTTCTTTTTTTTTATGGGTTTCAGATGGATGGAATCAAGGGCCTGTCCTTGTGCATGCTGGGCAAAAGCTGGCCACTGAGCAATATTCCCAGCTCAATAGTCTCTTTAAACACAGAGTTTTAAAATAAAGTGTTGCTGGAGGAAAGGGCCTTTGTTAATAAGCCTAAAGAATTCCCTAAGCCTATCTTCCCAGGAACCCGGGCATAAGCATCTCTTGCTGGTGATAGGAAACTCTAGATCATACTGTACAGGAGTGTCTTTAATGAATTCACTCAACGTGAGTGAACACCCTGCTCTATGTCCTGTACAACCATCCAGTGTAGGTAGAGTCTGGTGAGGGAAACTGACGCTAGGTAGCAGTCAGTTGGTGCTGGGATGAGACTCAGAGTCCAGGGGAATTAATTTATGGCAAGCACAAAAATAAGCACAATTAAAGATACATTCTAAAAAAATCATAGAAAGCCAGGTGGAATACATATCACACATCTGTAAACCTTAGAGGTAGCGTAAGGAGGATCAGGAGTTTAAGGCCAGCCTAGGCTACCTAGTGAGTCTGAGGCCAGCCTGGGCTATATGAGACCCTGTCTGAATGAATGAATGACTAAATAAAATAAAAATATCATGGGAAAAATATGAACAAATCACTAAATTTTGCATTCAGATTTTTATTTTGAAGATCAAGAGATGATGATGGTAATGGGCTTCGCAGAGAGAGGACTGCTTCTCTAAACAGAAGGCGAGTGTGTGTTATGTGTATGTGTGTGTGAGAAAGGGTGTATGTGTGCATGCATATGTGTGTGTATGATACTGTAATCATGGAGGAAGGTTCCAGAAGTTATAGGGAAAGGGGAGTCTGAATATGGCAAAGAGCACTCAACACAAACTAGATATCATTGTGCTCCTGTTTCCAATACGAGAAGAACCCGTGGAGACACAGCTGGGGTTGGTCCAGGTGACTTAAAAACAGTATGGTTTTGATCTAGAAAAATGAGATATTTAGAGGCATCGAGTGAAAGATTTATTTGGTCCAGAAAAAGTCAGGGTAATAGGATAGATTCACAAAACACGGCTAGGGTAGGATCTAGAAGACTTTTCAATGACATGTTCAGGTTTGCAGAGAGAAAAGACAATGCCAGTGATGCCCATGAGCCTTCAAGCCAGGGGCGCAGAGGGTAACGATGGCCTCCTCTGGAAAGAGTGTGATAAGATATGCATAACATAATTCATAACCATCTGAAGCATACAGTTCAGCAGTGGCGAGTAGACTCACACAGCTGTGTAACCGATCTCAAAATCAACTCTTTTCTTTTAAATACACATTAAGTACCTAAAACTACCTGAAAGAATATAAGGCTTCCTAAATGGGGCTCCTGAAATATATCGTAAACGTTAAATAGATATAAACCATACAATTCACTGTTATAGCTTTCCTTTTAACAATGCAATGGTTTTTGTATTGTTAAAGAAATTTGGTGGGGTTTTTTTTTTCTGGAAAGAATAAAAATGAAGCTCGGGTTAAAGGGTTAACCTGTCTTAAAAATTTCCTTTCCAAATGGCAGACCAAGTAATTATGTGTAATTTTTCCTTTCTCTGATTTTTGTAAGTGCTTCGAAAGCATGTGAGAAAATAATAAATACTAATCATACTTCCCTCTCAGCACAGTCTCCATCCAATCAGCAGACATTACTGTTTTGGTTTGAATGTTTTGAATGGCTTGGAGATTAGCATGGGTATTTAGTGAAAAGTACAACTTTAAATTACATGCTGTTTCATGGGGCCAAAACACTGTGCATCATCGTTCTGGGTGACGTCGTGCTAAGAATGATGGCTGTTAGTCATTTGGCTCTGCAAAACCTGAGGATGAACTCGTAAACAATGTGTGCTTCGACAGCCTCATAAGGAAAAGGTGCCTTCACTGTGGCTTCAAGTTTTTTAACTAGCAATATCTTGTAAGCAACAATATGTACCTAAATTCATGTTACAAATGGACACTTGCCCTTAAGGAGGAATAATTCTCTATAAGGCATTCTAAAAATGATAACAGGACTGGGTGTGGTGGGACAGGCCTGTAATCCCAGTACTCAGGAGACTAAAGCAGGAGAATTCTGAGTTCAAGGCCAGCCTAAGCTGCATAGAAAGCTCAAGGTCAGCTTAAGCTACACAATAAGACCCTGCCTCAAAACAAACAAATAAAAAAATAATAATAAGCATATGCCCTAGTAACATTCTGGTCCTCATTGGCAGAATATTTTATTTACATGTAGTATTTATACATAAGCATAACCACATACATATGGAGATGTCAAAATTGCTTTAACTTTTTATATAATGCTTAGAAAAAGTTACAGTATAATCGCTCCCTGCACTGATCACAAATTGCACCATTAATCATAACAGACATCTTAGCCACCAAAGACGTAGACACAAAGAAATGGCAATAGCCAAATCCAGCCTACTGTCACTATTAGGAGAAAACAAAAACCAAGCTCAAAAGCAGATGGCTGCAGACCAAGTGAGAGGATGGTGCATTGGCCAAGTGAAAGCTACGTGTCTTCTTAAAGACCACTCAGGGACTAGACTAGTCTATGTCGTTCAATGATTGAATAGTCAAATCACAACACTTCAACTCCCAAAACAGATGAGCAACTTACATCATTCATCTCAACCGAGTCTCTGAACAGCCAATACAAATTATCCTGAGAGAAAGTTTCCCTCTATACCGTCAAAAACACAGATTTACAAAAGACATCTCCATGCTGTGTTCAGAAAGGATCCCATGTTAAGAAGTTAATACACACTTCTGTGTTTATTAACCAATCCAGATGCATGCAGCCTGAAGCTGGGGAGTTTATTAGCATGGAAACCGTTTAAGTGCAAAGAATGTGTGGGAAAGCATAAGAATCAATGATAAAGACAAAAACAAGGCCACCCAGAGTAGAGCTTATATTCAGGGTGTATGGCAGTAATACGTATAAGGTCTTTTCTTGTCGGATCACATATCTAAACAAAGAGCAAGATGCTAGCCTCTGTTTATCTGTCTATAAAATGGTAATCTGAGCTATGTGTTCATAAATGGAAGCTAAAATTCTTCCAATGAATTATGCCACTGGAAATATAAACATCACGATGAAAAGTTGAAAACAAAAATCATTTTGAGTCTAAAACTGGTTTGAAATAATGTTGTCCAAGCACATGATTAGGTAGACATGAGTTTGGAACTAGATGGCTCTGAGAGGGTCAGGTTGACATGACTCACGAAGTCACAAGAGATGGACAACAGCATCTCTTCCCCCACGGCCCTCTCCACAAGCAATGCTGGGTGTGGACTCCACAAAGAGGGCTGAAGAGTTCAGAAGCTATTTTATTCTTTGTGTCCTTCTGTGAATGGACATGCTGACATACTGGACATATATGCACACGGACTCAGGTGCATGGAAAATGGTGAGTCTTGTGACAATATCAAAGGTGACAAATGGAATGAAAGCCTTCAGTTCCAGATGTGATCATTAACATCTGGACCTGAGCAAGTGACACCAAGCTTATTAAGCTTATTATTATTTGGAGGAGAGACACTCTGGGGCATCCAGATGTCTAAAACACAGAAGGCAAGGCAAACAGTACCAGGGCAGAGGAGTAAGCCAATAACATGAGCCAAAAGTGGGATCTCTTGCCTTGTCCCGGATGAAGAATTTCCACCAGGCTGCCTGTCAATCAAATCCTACACTGAGGTTTTTGGCGGAGCACACCATTTTAAAGCCATACTTAAAATTTACATAAAGCAGAGTTCATGTCTCACACGCAGAATTGTCTTCTAAATGACTCACTCTGTGCATTTTCATTTCATTGGTTATGTTTTAAGGATGCTTTGTAAGGTGCAGCATGCCTGTGACAACTGCTTGCTGCCCTTGAACTCTGAATGAAAGCGTCCCTGCAATCCCTTTCCTTAAATAGAATCATGGGATATTAGAGGCGATGCCTTAGAGATAGTTAGAACTGTGGCTCTCCCCTTTTACTACACATTAGAAAGTCTTCTGTAGTTTTTATAAACACAGAGGTTCAGGCCTCCACTCCAGACCAATTAAATCAGAATTTCATGGAGGAGGGGTATGGGTATTTTCTGAACTCCACAGGTGGTTTCACTGGGCTGCCAGGATTAAGAACCATAATTCAGACTTGTATTGTCTGATGCCATCAGCCACTAGGCCACACGTGGCTACTGAGCAATGCTAACACAAATCAAGATGTGCTATGGTGGCAAAACGCAGCCTGAATTTCAAAAACTTAGTACCAAAAACATTAAAGAATATAAACTCTCTCCTTGGTATATGATATTGTTTATACGTTGAAATTTACCATGATACTATTTGGGATCTATTGGGTCAAACAAACTGTTATTAAAATGAAATTCACCTGGTTCTTTTTGTGTTTGAAATGTGGCTACTTGAGCTGTAAAACTATATCTGTGGCCTCTACTAGTGGACTGTGCTGGCTGAGCCAAAGTTCTTTTAGTAGAAATGAGGAAAATCAGCCAGGTACAGTGGCACATATCTGTAACCCAACTCTTCTGCAGCTGAGGCAGAAGTCTGGAGTTTGAGGCCAACCTGGGCTTCCCAGTGAGAATATCTCCAAAACAAACAAGCATTCAAAACTCAAGAGGAAACTGAAGCAACGATGCTGTACTATGTTGCGGACTCTCTCCTCCAGGCTGGAGCTTGACCTGTTCCCATGAGCCACCGGTTGCAGAGCTGTTAATGGTATGTATGATACCATCTATATGATTGCCAATTGCTTTTCTCTATTTTGCCTCGCTAGTTGTTTTTTCTAAGACTGGTTATTAAAATCGATTTCCTTATGGCAAAACAACCCCTCTCTGTTGTGTACACATTTGTGATTTGTCATTGCAGAGCTACTCCTGAGAGCAAAGTAGCTGGAATGGATATTAAAGAATCAGTCCAGGGTCTGGGAATATAGCTCAGTGGTAGAGTTCTTGCTTAGCATGCACAGCTCCATGAGTTCAAACTTCAGTGGCACCAAAAAAAAAAAAATCTAGGGAACCATTAACATAAAGAAAATGCAAAGAATGGATGTAGAGAACATCTTTCCACATTGAAGGAGAGAAAATGACCCCAGAGCTCTTCAACATTCTGAGCACCATCTTTCATACAGCATCAGTTAGAATAGTAGTTTTTGCTCCCAATGTCTTTTTTGTTTTCTGGACAATGCTGTCATTGTAGCGAGGTTAATAAAGCCCCTCCTCAATAGCCTGGTGAAAATGGACTTTATCCCTGATACCTTCTATCCTCAGGCTCACACAGATCACAACCTGAGCATTAGAAGCCAGATTTACTCAGAGAAAAGTCTTGTTTTGATAAACTGCCTGGCATGGCCAAATTTGCCAAATGGAGATGAACTGTGTTTCTTCTAAGTGACTCTAATTGTTTCTAATTGAAACAAAAACAATTTTGTTGTTGTTTGTTTGTTGTTGTTGTTGTTGTTGTTGTTATTGCTTATGTTTTCCCCGTTGGGAGCTAGCAGAGAGAGAATTACATACAACTAGCCAAAAAGAGTTACATTTGAGAATTCATGCCTGAAACAAAGTGTAGTAAAAGAATAAAAGAAACCTGGATTCTGATATGAGATGCAAAAGTTTGGAAAGGAAACCTGTGAGCCGGCCAAACAGCACACACAGTAGATGCATTCAAGCTTTCTGTTTAGATGTTCCTGTTTCCCTCCTTACCACAGCAGAGCTTGAATCATAAAGAAAAATGTTGCTTTGGAATTTCTGTGTGATTTCTATTAGTTATGAGTAATCAAACCCAAAGAGCGTGCTTCCAGACTCCACTCACTTCTCACAGAGTAATATTTACCTCCAAACCCTCTCTTGCCCTGGCCTGGAAATGATAATATATTGCAGATGAGTCCTGGGCAAGACTACATGAGCCAGAAAGAACCCAGCACTTGCTGCTCTGTTCAACAAGGAGAAAGATGAGGTATACGATAGTCATCTTTCAGATCCCATTCTAAAGATGACGAAGGAAAGAGGAAGATGAAGTCGCTGCTTTGTTCTGAGACTAGCTTGTAAGTTTCAAATAAAATCTGAATGGTATAGTTTTTTTTTTAGGCAATGTCTCAGGATAATCATGAAAAAGACTTTAAAGGGCTGGGGAGAGTGATCAGTGGGGTAAAATGCTTGTCACTCAAATATGAGAACCTGCATTCAGATCCCCAGTTCCCACATAAAATCTCAAGGGTGATATGTTGTGCCTGCAAAGCCGGTGCTGGGAGGTGGAGACAGAGGATCCCTGGGGCTCATTGGCAGCTAGGCTAGCTGATTGGTGAGCTTTGGGTTCAGCAAGAGACTGTCTCGACTTCACATTCTACTACAGAGATACTTGCACGTTCGTGTTTCCTGCATCTCTCTTTACAACAGCTAAGAACTATAATCAGCCTAGATGCCCATTGACAGATGAATGGATAATGAACGTGTGGTGTATGTAGACACAATGGAATTCTATTCAACAGTATGAAAATTGCAGGAAAATGGAGTGACCTAGAAAGAAACATATTAAATAAAGGGTCTCAAACTTAGGAAGATCTAAACCGCATGTTCTCTCTGGTAGCTTGCAGAATCTATAAGGAGGTATTATGAGGAGGGGGAGCAAATGTGGACCTACCTACAAACCATAGCCCATATAGAACCATAACCCAAGAGCTATAAGAGAGGTGAGGGAGGGGCTAAAGGATACATGTGACATGTAAACAGAAGCAGGGGAACATACAGAGAGGAGGGGTGTTGGAGGCAGAGGGAGGAGGTATTAAAAGTGGGATGAAAATTAACAAAACAAATGTTTTAAAATGTCAGAATGAATGATACCTAATCTCTGTAGAACAGCTAAAAAAATAAAAATTTTTAAAAAGACCCTGTCTCAAATTAAGGTGGAGAATGACAGAGGACATCTAATATTGACCTTTGTCATCTACATGCATGCAGACATACACTCCCACACATACAAACATGTATATATACACACACAAAAAAAGTCTTAAGGTTGAAATCAATTTAAAAGGTCAATATAGAATAGAAATTAATGTTTATTTGGTTAAGGAGGTCAAGCTGATAAAAAATTTATCTCTGATAGGTTAGCATCAAAACAAGCAAAGCCCAGGTTCTCTGAGCCTGTCCCTGACAAGGCCTGGATGGCCCCATGGCTGTGAGAAGGAAAACCAGGGCTGGGGGCAGGGGTTAGGGGTCCAGGCTTAGTTTGGACTCTGGCTTGGGGCCTTGGGTGAACTAGAGGATAGATATGTCCAGGACCTGGCCCTGGGGTCTCCTCTGCTCACCAGAGAGGTTGACTAAGAGGATCTGTTTCTATCTCTTTATCGAAGTCTCTAGGCCGAGTACATGAAACTATTTTCCAAGACCAGAACAAGCTAAATGCCAACATGGTAGTTTTCCATACCTGCTGATTTTAGGGTAAAGATTAGAAACAGGAAGCTTAAGGAAATACAAGAAAATATCTGCAACACACATCTTCAAAATGATACATTTATTCTGGCACACTTTTCCAGATACAAAGAGGTGAAGAAACAGCATAAATCTGGAGGGAAAATTCATGTAACATCCACATTCAACAAGTTATCTTAAACTTTTACATTTTCCTTTGAAAGTCCCAGAGCCTTTATTAAAAGCTTTAAATTTTTTTCACTTGTGTTTCTGGAAGTGTTATAACTATTTGGAAGTTCCTAAAAGCCTTCCCTATTACTAAAAATTTTATGTTAAATTTGTGATTTGCAATCCCCAACAATGCAATACTAATGGATACTCAAAGAAACACTAATTGCTATTTTTCCCAATTACAAAATGCAATAAGTTTTTATCAAAAACATTAAACATGATGTCATTTTTAAAGTACCAGACTTTCTATATTTAAAGCATTGCCACAAATTACCTTATTTAGTTCACAAATCACTGTACAAAAGGTTCTTCAATGCCTTTAAGTCTGTTTAACTTATATGAAAGTGCTTATTCCTCATAGTCAAATATCCAAGGCTACAGCCCTCTGTTCATTAGCATATCCCAACTGCATCATTTTCTTAAACAGAATTCAGAGAAATGGCCCTAGACTTAAATGTTTAAGCACTAATTATAAAAGCCTTGGTTGATTCCCATAACACAGCTGGTAGTCAAACTGGACAAGATAATGAATTGACTGAGATCATCATCCCATCTTCATCCAAGAAAGCTGCCTCTAAAAAAAGATCTTAAATTGCTATAGAAATCCAATTTGTAAGCAGCAAAAGAAGCATATAGATGGGAAACACCAGCCATAATCAAATTAAGTTTGTGACTAACAGCATGGCCTTGAAGGAAGAAGAAAAAGGGAAAGATGACAAAAATAATAAGTCCACTCAAATCCCTATTTTCATCTAAAAAAACAAACAGAAGGAAAACCAACTACCCATACAAAGTTCACTCCTCGAGGACATAGTGATTATCACACTCCAACAAAATAATTGTCAGCTTAAGAAGAAAACCCCAATCTCGTTACTAAGAGACTATTCTAATAGAAAATCAGAAGACTGGGAACTTGACATTGGTACAAAGAGCCATGGGTATCCCGTAAGTGGTTCTGAGCATACAGGTGTAGGAAACCTATAAGTAGTTATATCAAAAAAATATTCTATATGTGTCAACTGAAAGACTAGACAGCAAAAGTCTAGAATCTATTTAAGCAACTAAAAGCTGCAGCAACATCTCAGAAATGTAGAAATCAAGGCACCCATTCTACCTTGTTTTGTAGGGACATTTTAATAAACTGTCTGCTTAGGTATCAACTACATAAGGTCACAACAGACTTCTGCTGACAGGCAATTTATAAACGTCAACAATGCATATTAAAACAAATCGTTGACTTGGAAATATTACCAAGAGAGCAAACATGTTTACTATGGGTAAAGTGTGAAAATAAATTAGACATGAATATGTAAAGAGTTAAAAAAAATAACAGATTTCTGTAAGATGATATGATCAACAGAAAGTGAGAAAAATGTCTGAGGAAACCCAGTGACTTTTTGTACTGTTTGCAAGTTTTAAAACTAAAGTGATAACTGATTTTCCACCAGCTACATCCTTCCTTAGGAGAACAAGCATCTAAGTTTGAATGTAGAAGTGAGGGTTTTGTTTTGCCTTTAATCTTTAGGTTTCTACTTAAAGAACTTCATACTAAAACTCAAATCCTTTCTAAAAACACGATTCATGAAAGCTCCCCCAAAAGAGAGATTCCATCCTTTATAGCCTCCCCACTGCAATTTACATGGCCATGAATAGATTTTTATCCCAGAAATAATGGTCCTGTACACAAACACACATGCACACAAAACCTTCTACACAAAATCCTACAGGTCCCCAGACACCAGCAAAAGCCATCGTTAAATTGCCCTAAAGAAGAAATCCATTTCCAAATTCTATCTATAAGGTCAGGCAGGTCCCATTTAACCAAGTACAAAGTTCATCCCCTGCCTCCTCGTAAATATAAGCAGCATCTTACCATTATTTGGAGGTAAAATCAGCAACGTTTCTCTTCCTGCTGTCACCAGTTCCAATTTGTCCTTTCTCGTAACTTCTTTTTCACCAGCAAGATCAGGAAGAAAACAACTCTTTGAGTGCTTGCCTCAGTATTTCAGACCAGAAGTTTGGGAAACTATCTCTAAGTAAAAAGGAAAAGGTCTTGTATTCTATAATCACTCCTGCAACTCAGAGATACCTCCTGGACTCTCGTTCCTCCTTCCCTCTTTCCCTTCTCTAAGTTTCTTTTAGTATTGAGACTGATTTTTTCCAGTAGCCTTGAACTCCCTCGATTTAACTGACATGGAAAATGTGACTAGAGACTTGTAGAACCGTCTAGCCTGCAACCTTCCACAGAATGAACTTTGTTGGAAGTGTGGAAGAACACCTCACAAGCAGCGACATGCTCAGTTTATACTCCTGTGCTAGGCGGCAGCTCACACCACCAAATAACAGTGCGCCATCTAGTTAGCAAGCTGCGATCTTCATCCAAGAAGGGGGGACACCTTCCAACCCTGGGAGCCTTGAGCTTGTCAGGGCTCAGCTGCTGTAAAGGTTCAATTGTTGATTTAAATAAAAAAAAAATATCGCTTCTGGGATAATCCACATCTAGTGGATATGGGAAAATTTAGGTTATAATGGCACTACAAACTTTTACATCTAACTTTGATTTACAAGATAAAAGCAAGTTTTAAATTAAAAGGGCTTTCTGTTAAGAGAGCTTATTATTCTGAGGGCGGGAATGGTTTTCTTCGAAAGTTGTCCCTGGGTGCATGCCTATTATCTTTGCTTTTCCCCTTCCACTAATGAGCATTTATCTAAAGAGCCTGTTAATCCTCTGATGTGTGCTTCTGGTCAGAGGTAACAGTTTGAATAAAACCACTAATCACCGATCACTAAATCACTGACCATTAATCACACTCTCCGGGCCCATGACCCTGGCCATTTTTTTTCCTTTGGGTCTCTCTGCATCACAAACAAGAAGTTTAACATTTTCCACGCTCATGTATTGTGCGTGGGGTTATATACCATTTCATCTCTAGATGTGAATAAATAATAAATACTGCCACAAACCTGAGGAAGGGGTGTCAATTAGACCCCAGTCAGGAGTTTCACAGACGCCTACTCTACAGCATGGCTTTCACTTGGAAGAAAGTAGATCTGATTATAACAAAACATGTGTTCAAGACATTCCCACCTATTTAGAATATGAAATTTCCCATCAGCTCCAAACCAAAGGGCACCCAAAGCCCCTGCACCCTTCCATCCAAAAGCCTGTTTTGTACATTTGATTTCTGCCATACACTTCCCTCACTCCAGAGTTCTTTTTACTTTTTCTCCCTTGAACAAGTCACACATGGGAGGATTTTTTTCAACTGCCAGATGGGAAGATTCTAACTCAATTCCGTGGTTTAGGCACTCAACTTCCTCTCTGAACACACACTTGGACATTGTCAGCTACTCACTTTCCCTCTCTTTGGAGATAAAACATCTAATCTGGATCCTTTCAGCTAAACTTGACCTAGCCAGCTCCGGGTCTCCCCCTAGGGCTGCGCGGTTGTAAACTGGAGCTGCCTAAAGCGCTTTGCTGTGGGTGTGTTGCTTTCCTAAATCGCCGCAGGGACGTCTGATCCTGACGCTTCTAAACATTTCCTGAGGGTTTTCTCTCTGGCCTGAGCATTTTCGCCCTGGAGAAGGGGGCCCGCCTGGCTTTTTCTTTAAATAATAGAACAGGGCAGATTGAGCGCGATCAGGTACTGCGGTCCCCGAAGACACCAGAAGCTCTTACAGTCACTCCAGGGACAGCGTTCGCCCCAGGGAATGCTGTAAAAAGCGGGGGCGGGTCTTGGTGATAATGAGGTGGGCGGGGGAGGGGCGGGAGAGGAGGGGTCCAGGAGCAAGAAGGCAATAAAGATGCCCTGGCAATGGACGATGGCACAGTATGGGGGGGGGGTCCGAAAGCAGAGTTGCTTTGTCAGCATTCTGAGCCCCTGAACCCTTGAGTATCTGAAGCCGTTAATCAAACACTTACTGGCCTGCAGAATGACGTAATGGACCTGTATCCAGCCTTTATTCCTTGACACATGTCAGAGAGGGAAAAATCAAACATCAAACACGCTCTGCAGACTGACAACGAAATATACAAACAGCCCACTTCGCTTCCTGGCCTTGAATCCCCATCAAGTGGGGGCGAGGGGGGTGACACTCAAGCAGGAAGAAGTTGGACCCTTATCTACCAGACACCCACTGGAAATAAATCTATGTCAAAGAAGAAGCAGGCTGTAGTCTCCGGTGGAAAATATCTCCTCGGTCCTTTTGTGTCTTGCCCCTCCAAGAACTTCTTGAAAAGTTTAAGCGATTCCCGGAGAATCGGTCTCCACTGAAGGCTCCGCCGCCGGGTGCTCAGAACCGCCTGCGCGCGGCGCGGCTGGAGCTGTCACTTGGGGCCGGTGGGGAAGAGGCCACGATGCCAGCCGGACGAGGACCCAGGCGGAGGCCGGAGGCGGCTGCAGGAGGGAGCGCGTCAGCTCGATCGAGCGCCCCGAGCGAAAGTCAAGTGCCCTCCAAGGGCGACCTCCCTCCCCGCGGACGCGCGCGCCCACCCGCCGCGGCCGGCCGGCCCGCAGCCCAGCGGGGAGGAGAGGTGGCGGGGCGCGGACGCTGCGCCCCTGGGAGCCGGGGATCGCGAGCCCCCGCGCGCGCTCGGCCGCCTGCCCGGCCCCTAGGTGACCCGGCGTCCTTGCGGCGCCCGCTGCAACTTTGCAAACTTTCTCCCGGGGATCCGCCGCATCGCTGGGAAGCTGGGGACGCGGGGGGGAGGCTCCTGGCTGGTAGTCTGCGTTTCTGATGCCTCTGTCGCCGCCGCCACCGCCGCCGCCGCTCGCTTGACCGCACTTCGGGACGGTTCCGCACCTGGCCAGGTCTCTGGAGGCAAACATACACCCCCCGATTCATAACTGTTCCCCGTGTCAGGGAAACACGCGCGCTTCCACACACGCACGCACGCACGCACGCACGCACGCACGCTGGGGCGGACGCGGCGCTGGCTCCAGTTAAGCATCCCTCTAAGTCGCACGACGCAGCGGCCACCGAGACGCGCTCCGGGACGGACACGGCGTGGGGATACAGGACACGGCACAACTCCACAGTCCATCAGCAATTGGGACCGGACTTCCCTCTGGTCCGCCAAAATGTTTACAAACACAGATCGCCCTCCAAAAAATATTCTTTTTTTGCATTGCTTCTTCCCTACTCCTTGCCCTGTGACCTGCCCACTGGACCAAGGAACCTGGCGGCGGCCGCCGAGCGAGAACCAACCCCTGCAAACAAGGACGCTCGCGACACGGCTCCCGCGGCAAGTGCACCAAAAGTGACTAAATGCAAAAGCCCCAGAAGTGGCCGAGCCGTATTTTTAGGAACTTACCAAACAAGTGTGGAGAAGGCAAGAGCGGAGCCCGGGTGAAGGGACCACGTTGGACTGAGCAAAGATTACAATACATTCTATTTAGAGTGCATTACATCACCCCCCCGGTGACGTCACGTGGGATTCCTGAACTTCTAAATCATTGCGGTCCGCCGGGGAGGGAGGGAGAGGGGCGGGACGGACACGCCCAGAGGCGGTGCCCCGCCCAGACCACGCCCAAGCCACGCCCCTTGAACGGACCCGGGCGATCGCGCCCCGGAGCCCCGGCGGCGGCTGCGGCGGAGACCGCGCAAGCAACAGCTTGCAGAGCCCAGCGCCGAGCGACACGGCTCCCTGACATTAGTGGAGTGAGTCAGCTTGGAAACCATCCGGTCGGTTTCTGATGGAACCGAGCGGGAGGCATGGACGCGGGTTTTACTGCTGGGAGGCCTTGGAGTGGTCTGAAAGGTGCCAGCGTTGAGGTGTGGCGAGGAGAAAGGTGGGAAGGGGGTGCCCGAAGGAAGTGGGAACAGAGTTTCTGCGATTTCAAATACAGGACACTCTCCCTCCCCCCGATCAGATGTCCAGATCTTTTGCCTGCGACAGCCATGACCTCATTGCAGTGTTCTCCGCAGGAGCATTCACTCACACCCCTTCTTCGCTCCCCCCTCCCCATCTCACCTCTGAGGGCATAACTTCTCCACTGTACACTCACCAGGAAAACACAATCCCCACCCCTCTCCAGCCCCTGCATCCCTGTGTTGTTTCTGAGCTGTGGGAAGAGTCGTTCCTGAAGGCAAAGGTGAGTCTCAGCAGAGAGCCAAGTGGTGAGCCTGATTTAGACTCAACGTCAGAGCCGGAAGGGCTCTTGGCCATCGCTTCCAGAGCCGCCTGGGTTACTGGCCCAAATAAGCGGGCTGGGGAGCTGCAGAGCCAGGGCCAGAATGCAGGATCTCAGCGCAGGGTCTGCAGCCAGAAAGGAGTGTGGAGTTTAGCACAAGGGCCAGCCACCATCGCCATCACCGTCATCATCATCATCCAGGCTTGGTTTACTTCCAGCAGCTCTCCCTGTGGGAAGCACTGAAAGCCAGTTCTACATGACCAATGCCATCCTTTGCACAGTGCTTGAAACCACAAAACCTCCCTTGTTCCTCACAGGGACCCTGGCACAGTAAGGAGAAGCAGAATGGTGTGGCGAGGAGGCTGGCCTGAGATCATCTGACAGTCGGCTGGTGGCGGCACTGGGACCATGCCAGCCCGTTTTCCATCCCAGATTGTCATCTGGGTTACTTCATAGAACCAGGGGTTCTCATTCCTTTCTTGTGGATTATTGCTGGTTAAAATTCCTGCTAAGAACTTCCTGGCTGGGAGTTGGATCTTTGCTTAGGAACGGTTTAGACCCCATTAACAAACAATAATCATTCGTGACATTTATGTAACATCTGACATTTATATAGTACCTCTCATCCCAATGCATCACAGCCGTGACTGTGCACGCTGCCAGAGGATCATGACCAGACTGGCTAGGAATTGTAACGCTTTGCTGGGACTGTCACATAGTTCTGCACTGATTTTTCAACATACTGCATGGAAGAGCTTTCTATTTCCTCTCTGGTATGGAGTGGTTCCAGGGTTCCCTTTCCTTTAAGGTTCCTTGAAACCACCATAGGGGTTGACAGGGGTTCCTCGCAGTCTTTCTCAAAACTTCTCAGAGTTTCTACTTGTTTTCTAATCCTAGGAGCCCTGAAGGAGTTGCTGAACAACAGCTCCAGTCCTAACCTGAATCTGAACCAATAAAACTTTGACTGTGACAGCTCAATTATCTGGGCTTAGGGGAGGAAGCAATAGCCCACTTGGTAACAGCCTCCATGCCCACATTCCATCTCCTCGACCAGTACAGCCTTGCCCACCCAAAGCAGGTACCAACCTCCTTCTGCATTCATCAAGGAACAAACTCAAGGCCAGAAAGCAAAGAGAGGTAGAGCCACCATATGAGAACTCAAGTATTTTTTCTCAGTGAGCAGGAATGGACCAAAGGAGAGTGGAGAATTAAATAGACAGAACCAGGGTGATCGTCAAAAGAGTTACTAACCTGTAAACAGTCAACAAACATGCATTTGTTTTACAGCATTCTCTAAATGTAAGCATGTATGTATGAGTTTAAATGCAAGTATTACCTGGATTTCTAAATGGGATAGTGGGGACAATTGCAGCAACACAGAATTATATAACTTGCATCAACAAATGTGCTTGGTACTGGGCAATTACTATGTAAGCACTCAGGCTCTTTCTATTAATGAAAGTATTGGGGCTTTCTATTAAGGAAAGTGTAAGTGGACACTTCGCAAATTCAACCAAATAATTGGAAAGGGGACATTTTGCCCATTGCTCCTTTAACCCACATTGCCTTCCAAGCAGTCTCGTTCATGAGATCTCACCAGCAGTGTTCATGTCTGGAACATACATTCCTGCCTGTCTCTTCAGAGATTTCTTGGAGCCAAAGTATCATGGTGGCTGCAGTTCTCAGGAGTAGCTGTGGGAGGGCATCTCTATTGGTACCTCAGCTGGGGGTGTCAGAGCCTAAGGCATTTTTACCCTTGGGTACCAGGAATGCCATCTTATCTCCAGGTCTCTACCCCTTACGCCCTATGAGACATGTGGTCACAAGAACCTTTATACCAGAATCAAGATAAGGTGGCACCCACCCACAAGCCAGCCTTAGAGGTACTATTTCTGGTGCCAGGAAAGCTAGACCTTTGAAACGTTGACTGGCACCTACAATGAGCAATTACAATAGCTAACACTCTGCTAGACCAGGGGTTATTCCTTTAGCTACTGGATCAGGAATGCCTGAGCCATCAGTATTTACCCACAACTAAAGAACTTGCTTATATCACAAATTGACAGCCTTGCTGATACATACCCACTGAATATCATCTCCAGGGACTTAGCTGAGAAGAGATTCCTTCAGGTATTTGTCCAACCTTCAGGGAACATTGACAGGTCTTCCTGGTGCTGAGATTTAATAAAAATGATGAGGATTACTAATGCAGATAGCAACCGTGGCATGGCTAAGATTTATAAGCATTTACTATGTGCCAGGCCTGAGTCTTAGAGAGCTTGGTAGCTTGCCAGGATTGCCCAACTGGAGACCTAATCCAGAACCTACCTGAAGGCAGCCCACTCTGCAAGAGTCTTGAGCCCAAGTCAGCTTGAGTGAAGACTCCAGAAGCGGGAGAGTGGAGGAGCAGGCAGTGAGTGAGCCCTCTACCAGCCTACTCCCAAACTCTGCCTGGCTAACCACGAAGCACTCCAGACAGGCTCACCAGATTAAGGGGCACAGGATGCCTGTGCTCAGAGGCCTGCACTCGGTTTAAAGCTCTGCTGTGGCCATCTTGACTCCCCAGTACTTTTATCTTGATTTTGAACTTGGACCCTGCTGGGAGACAGTGCATATGTGTGACTAGAAGAGATTCCTGTCTGGTGCACATCTGTTAGTCCTGGCCATCCATGTGCTTACAGAGCTCATGATGCCCCATGAACACAATATGTGCATTTCAGCAAGGCTCGTGTCACGTGCACCACGAACTCCTGACATCTCTGGCCACATGGGATGGGGATGGGATGCTGATTGCCCCAGGAAGTATGCTTTCCCTCCAAACCAGATATTTCCTGGGACACAGGAAAACAGAAAATGCAAAACACAAAGAGCTGAGGATGTGACCTTGCCGGTATTAGGGCTCTGTACACTGAACCACGACACAGAAGGAAAGAAAGACCTAGGTCCATTCATAATTTTTCTTGTGATCTTTTCTTAACAACACATTTAAAAAGTGGGAGGGGGGACAGAATGTGTGTGATGAAAACAGTTGTGGTCAATTTGTGCGAGTACCCACTGTTCGGGGTAAGAACAACAAAATGCTCATTCCAGCCACAAAATATAAACAGCAGCCGTGGTAGGAATGATCTCCCATACAAGTTTACTTAAACTGGCATTATGCAGTGTAAAGATGATTGTGAAATTAATACAAATAAAAAGTACCGTGACAAGTGAATAAATCACTTGCTGCTCAAGTCCTTATTCCTGAGTTCAAACCAGACCCCCATATAAAAAGCCAGAAGTCATGTCTTATTTTGTATTCCCAGCACTCTGATTACCAGATGGGAGGCAGAAATGACTTCCCCAGTTGCTTTCAGAGGCAGTATAGCAATAGGAGCAGACCAAGTTGGAGAAACCCTGCCTCAAAGGAGGTGGGGTGAAACATACTGACCTCTGCACATGTGCTGTGGCACGCACAGTCCCCCCCACATGAACGCATAAATGCATGTATACACGTGCACACATGAATTTTTTAAAAAACACCATAGCAAGTCAAGAAAGGAAAAAATCTTTCTTTTTTTTATCTTTAGTGACACTTTTCCCCTGGATTTTAAAAAATATTTTATTTATTCATTTTCAAGGAGAGAGAGAGAGAGAGAGAGAGAGAGAGAGAGAGAGCACACCAGGGCCACCACCTTGTGGGTCTGGCTTATGTGGGTAATGGGGAATTGAACCCAGGGCCTTAGGCACTGGGGCAAGTGCCTTAACAGCTGAACCATCTCTCCAGCCCTCCCCTGGATTTTTAACAAGGACCCTGAACTTTCAGTTCACACTGGGTCCACAAGTCATGTAGCACAGTTTGAGTGTAATCTACCATGTCCCAGGTTCCATGTTTACCATGATGAGTAAAAGCAACAGAGCAGATGTGACATCTTCAGCTTTGTCACTATCTAGGCGTGTGACCAGGACAGTTCATTAAACCTCAGAGTCTTCATCTGTAGCATAGAGATAACTCCAGCATCTACTTTGCAGGCTAGTGTAAAGAAGCAATGAATTCATGTATTTAAAACAATGGTACTGACTCAAACAAGTTTTCAATGCTATTATGCCTTCCAAGACTTTAGGAGAATTGAGTAAAATTGTTCCTGCCAAGCACTTAGCACCTTCCCTGGCATTTAGAATGTTCTCAGTAGATGTTAACTATGAGAAACTCCGTTTAAGATGCATTATTGAAGTGCATGGATTAGAAGCGTGGAATCACCCCAGTTAGTCCTCAAATGCAGGGTCTTACAATAATCCACTTGTTTTAGAAGGAGATGTTCCCTTCAGACCTGTATTAAGTCTGTGAGCAATTGAGCGGTCTTTAACAGCTATACCATCAAGATGTACCCTTCTAGTCTTAATAGATAAGTGCATTTCACACAAGTGATTGTGTAACAATGAATTCTTATATGGCTTAGAGTTCCAAGAATCACTTCTTAAAATCCTAACAGCTCAAAAAATTTTATGCTCTTGTATTAGGAATGAGCGAGCATATCAACTCTGAAATGTGGTCTCCTAAGGGACAGCCGGGCCACTTGGCTCAAACTTGGGAGACATCATCTAGAACACCATCAGTTGCTGATGGCTTGACCTATTCTTTTTGGGATTCCTGTATTCATCACCTTATGAAATATAACATTGGTCCCTAAACCTGACTGAAAACAAAAAGCCTCACTATTCCAGAGGATCATAGCATTCACATACTATAAAAGTGACCCTGATCTTAATGGGTTACTTACTTTTTAAGAGAGAGTTGATTAAAGAAAAAGCTACTCAATCTTCTTTCACCCCTGCTTTGGGATTAAGTGAAAGAGATTGGCACCTGCTCTAAATGATGGCCCAGAGGAATAGCGCTGTGTCAGCACACTCCAAAACTTGTAGTCATTTCCTTAAGATCGATGGTAAGTGGAAAGTAACGGTTTAACAATAATTAGGGATGTTTCATATATAGGAAGGTTCATTTAGACTAAAACATTATTGATGTCACATAAATTAACATTGAGAATCAACTCCCATGAACTGATATATCATGTGCCGACCCTCTACATGTCATCGTTAACCGCATGTTTAACTCGTGTACTGCTGATCTGCAGGGTTATTCTCATCTCTTTAGGAGCATTCATAAGTACCTGATTTAAATGATCCTTGAGTATTTCAGCAGCTTTTAAACCTAATGGATCAGCCATTCCTCCTCATACTTACAAGACACAGAATATTTAAAAGCTAGAAAGTTACTCTGAACCTCTTGTGAATTGTGACTATTAACCACTGGAGGAGTCAGGAAAATAAAAGCTTCTGGCTCTTTTCCCTACCCCAATTAAAAAATATTCCGTCTATGGCTTTTACAACAATGTCTTTACTTGACAAAGAAACTGTAGTATAAACAGCACACTGGGATGTTGTGCCATTTAGCAAAACCATCTATTTTCAGAACTGCTATGGTAGTTTTAATACTATGGCAGTATTAAAGGAGGGAAGCAGACGGTATCCCACTGAGCAGGATCCTGACCATCCTGGGGGACTCAGGCACACTACAGTCTCATCAGTGTGGGGGTCTGTGTCCTGGAGATTCAACAGCTGCCCTAAGCACTTGTGATGGGAGCAGGCTGCTGACCTTGACTCTGACATCCGTATGCACCATAGAGGGCACATCAGCAAAGGCAGAGAAGGTGGAGGTGGCTAGTGTGGAGAAAGGCTCGCCACCAGATGGCTGGAATCCTAGGACCCCATTTATCTCCCTTACTATTATAATAGATGCTCATCAATGCTACATAAATATGAGGTTTACATAAGGATTGGGGAGCCTGCTCTTCCTCCCCGTAGCCCAAGAGGCCCCTTTATGCTTTCTTTCATTTGTTAATGGAAATATTTTTATTGTTTCTGCAGATTATAAGAGCATTATGTGCTAGTAAAAACTCAAATAACAAAGAAGCATATAAAATAGAAAGTAAACTTCCATGATACCATCTAGAGCTGATCACGATTACCAGTTTGATGGATGTCCTTCCTGAAGCTATATTGCCCATATAAGCATGCATTATACCAACAGGATTAAACTACATATTCTCTTCTCAAATTGCCTTTTCCACTCTACAATTTATTGTGGAACATCTGGCCACAGAATACAATACTATGATATCATCCTTTCTCATAATTATATAAGTTTCCATTGTTTGGGATTAATCTATTCATAATTAATGAATATTCAAGTGATTTCCATTTTTTTGCTATTATAACTAGTGTTACAATGGGCAACTGTTCATGTGCTGCTGGGTCATAAGCATACAAGCAGTCCTTCACTCATGATGGTTGCAGAGGAATTTTTAACTTTAGAATAGTGCAAAAGGAATGTGTGCTCAATAGAAACCACACTGAAAATTCCGATGTTTCCCCAGGCTAGTGAATCATTATTGCTTGTGTTAACCGACTAACACGAGGGGTTCAACCACTCTTCTAAAGGGTGCTGAGATGTGACGCTCCACTGGCCAAGTGCTTACATGCATTTTAACTTACAATATTTTTAACTCGCAATGGTTAATGGGAACATAACCCCATGTTAGTCAAGAAATATCTGTATTTTAAATACTGTGACACACTGATTGACAACCTTCTAGAATAGCTCAAGGGACTTCCTGGTGTAAAGTGACAGTTCCCCCTGTCCTCACAGCCTTCTCCACTAGGGGCATCACCAGATGTTCCAGGTCAGCCTGGGCTAGAGTGAGCCCCCAGTTTTACTGTTAAGACAGCCTTTTATTTGTTTGACTTCTCATGTAAGAGTTTCTCTCAAAAGATGCAAATAAAGTAACCAAGGGGCACCTGTGTCATGTTTGGGCCCCTTGATGCAAATCCTCTTCATCCCTCAATCTGGAAGAAAGAAAGAGAGAAGAAGAGGGAGATTTAGAACACTCCAGAGCTAGCTCCAGCCCAATGTAGCCCTTACATCTCCTTATCTTCTTAAAAATATTTTTATTTATTTACTTGAACGTAGACAGAGAGGCAGACACAGAGAGAATGGGATGCCAGGGCCTCCAGCCACTGCAAACAGACTCCCAACATATGCACCACTTTGTGCATCTGGCTTTACATGGGCATTGGGGAATAGAACGCTGGTCGTTAGGTTTTGCAGGCAAGTGCTTTAACCGCTGAGCCATCTTTTCCAGCCGTTCTTATCTTTTTATGTCGGCCCCCACCCTATTCCAAGTTTTGTTTCCCCAAATAGATTCTTCTGTACTTCAGTTGCCATCACTCACCCCATTGTCAAGGGGTAAACGGCTGCCTTCCTGGAGAGAAATACCACTCAGTAAACCAGGCACTGTTTATACCGAGATATGTCACACAGGCACACATGAGACTTAAACCAAACTACACGGCTTTCCAATCCCCATGTTGGATAGTTCATTCTGTATTTCCAGCTGATTACAATGCTGGTTTAGAAGAAATTCTTCCTGAGAAATTAGCTTTCATATATTGTGTAAACCCTCAGCTTAAGACACTGTCATGATAAGAAACTATCTATACTATATATATATATGGATATATATATATATATCCTTCTGGCATTTAAAATGTTTTATAATCTATTTCCATAAAACAGAGCCTGTGTTTTCTTTTCCTGTTTTTGTACTCAGTGCTAAGTGAAATGAGTAAAAGCTAAACAATCCAGAATACAGAGGAGAAAGGAAAGAAGGACAAAGGAGAGAGAGAGAGAGAGAGAGAGAGAGAGGTGCCAAGGCAGGGACAAAGAATACAGAAACCATTGGCTTTGTTCTTACAGTATTACCTGTTATACTTTAACATGCCAATGTTAAAAAATTAATAGCTTTCAAGAGTTGCAATTCTGTTTTAAGAACTAAAAGAAATCACAATTAAAATGATTAAACCAAGTAAAACAGACACAGGAAACCTATAGAAAAAAACATATTTACTATGTGCTCAGCCTTTGATCCCATTAGGTACTTAAATAATATCATTCTGACATCATGACTACATAAATAACATGTTACTTTCATATTTAAGACACCAAGAGATTATATTACTAGTTTATGAAAAATATGTTAAATTTACAATTTTAAAATGACAATGATAGAGGTTAAGATATGTTACAGAATTAGATACATAGGCCACACCAGCCAGTCATATATTTTACTAAAAAATCCCCAACAGGTGCAAAACTATACCTAAAACAAAACAAAAGATAGTGTATCTTCTGAGAATAAAAGCCTATCTTCCTTGCTTTTTCATATCCACATGAAAAAGAGAGTATAGGGATATTCCCGTGCCACATCCTTCTTTCTTGAGCTTTATCTTACTCTTTCTTGGGCAAAGTGCCATATATCTATAAGCCTTTGTATTTTCTGATTAAAAGAAAGTAAGTGTGGAATCATGTTGGCTACAGTCTGCTGCCAAAAGCCCATGTCTATAATCCATCATTAAAATGTGACAGTGTATGGCTACAAAGAAAGAAAAAGCTCAGTTGTCATGCTCATTTGCAAATGTTTCAGGGGCTGGAGGTTGTTTGGCAATCCTGCTGTTTCGAGGTTATTTGTGGAATAACCAGTTTAATTGAGCCGATGATTGCCTTGTGTCTGCATTGCACTCCTGACTTAGATCTTTATTTCTCCAGTTGGCATCCATTTGTGCTATGTGGCAAGGGAATGGCATGCATTCAGCAAGCCCAGATTTCAGGGTTCCAGCCCACCCTTTCTTGTCTCTTGCCAATCTGATTTCTGAGGAATTTGCCTAGAGTTGCTACAAGAAAAAAAAAAATTAAGAAAGGAATTCCTCGCCTGATTTTGCAAAACATTTCATAGAATCCCTTCTTCAGGTTGGGATTCTTGGCCCCATTAAAGTAAGTGAGTTTTATACCTGTATTGAAGTGGAGGCCTGTTTAGGATGTTCTCTGTAATTGGAGCGTATCCCATTGTATGTAGTACACAGTGTAAACCAACCTGTTGCAACGTGGAGAATAACACAAGTCAGATATTTGCTGCCCAACCAAGCCAAGTGGAAAAAGAAAAGGGGGTTGGTACATAGGTTCACTCTAGCCTTGTCTTGACATGCGCTAAGGTTAGAGCATGAAGGGAAATTGAAAACAGAAACATCCAGAAGCTCAGGGAGAAGGCAGGGCCTCTCTTCCTTTACTTTGGTCCTAACCAATGTTCATCTCCACTCATGCTAAACCATGTCACAGGAAGTATGAACGCAAAAGTCCTATGGCAGAGCCAGAACAGGAGGAAACTTCACTGACCACTAATGGAAATGGCTCTTTCCCACACAGACATGGGCCTGCTTCCTCTGAGAGTAGGTGACTAGTCTAGGCCAGTTGACTGTGGGAATCTGAAATAACAGTGAGTTCCACAGACATCATTAAGAAGATCTGTGTTTAAATTAAAATCCCAATAAACACCCTTTTCTAAGGGGAAAAAAACTTACAAGTCATTTTCAGGAACACAGTGAATCTCATCTGAAAACTTGTGACCATTTCTTTTCCTTTCTTTCCAACAGAGTATAGGCAGACTCAACAGAAGTACTTGAAGTTACTTGGCTAAAAAATCATTGCTACTTTGTGAAATAAGAGTGCTTTAGCTAACAAAGACAAGAAAGTAAACAAAGAAGGGTTTAAGAGGCATTAAACCTGACCCCACTAAGTCTGAATCTGTGTCATAGCATAGACAAGGTCTAAGCCATGGGATGAGGTATCACCTGTATGCAGAAGATCCTGTCTGCCTCCAACCTCCTTTTCTTGCACTTTGAAAAATGAAGATCTGACTGATGACTACATGATCATTCTATGCTAAATGCTAAAATTCTATGAAGTATTTTCAATACAATCTACCCTGCATAGAATCCTAGATCATGGTGAAAATATTAATTTGCTAACAGTCAAGGGGAAAAGAGAATTTAGAAAAAAACCAATAGTAAGATCATAAAGAGAAATGTCATATAACCCATGAGATATAGTGACACATGAGCCTGGTTACAGAAGCAACCTCATGACATGACAAATGGTCTTTCCTCTTGATAACATTAGAAGAGACAACCATATAGCATGGAGTCCTAAAAGTCAGGGTATTCTGGCTGCTCTGATGAAGAATCAGGTTAGACAGGCCATTGCCAAGGCTCATGGTTGCCTACCAGAACTAGATGGCTATACCCTATTGCTGAAGACTCCACATGCTTGGGCTTCAGGTCACTGAGAAATCAAGCTGGAGCTGAGCTGGAAGCCTCCTCTCTGATGACTAGCTGTCAAGATGATGGAAAGATCTATGCAGCCTACTGGGGAGAAAAGTCAACAGTGGTCTTAATGAGCAATGGACCCTGAAAGCTTTATGAATGGACAGCCAGGCCAAATATACCAACTGGTACAATGGTGGCAAGTCTGTTAGGAGGGAAACCAACTGCTCTCTGATTAGAGTTGACGCCTGCTCTACCAGAGGGAATTCATCCCTGGCACTGAAAACCTGATCAAAAGCCTATGACTGGAAAGGTCATAAGCTTCTAGTGGGAAAATATTACTATTATCTGGCTATGTGGATATATTATGCATTACAAACTACCCTCTAAAGATTTACGTTTATGCCTATGTATTACTGCTACTCTCACTTTTGATTAGAGAAGCTTCTCTTTTCAGATGGTAGTGACCACTAGGAAGACTCAAAACTCACCAAAGTGCTGAGAAGAAATGACAGAGGAACGTTCAGCACTGCGACATCTCTATCACACCCTCCAAGATTCAGAAACCATTGTAGAAGAGGTGGCGGAAAGAATATAAGAGATAAAACAAGGGGAGGAATGCTTACAATACTGCTTTCTAAACACAACGTGACTTTGGTATTCTTGACCTTACAGTAGCTGATGCTACCTACACAAGACCTCCATAGTATGAGGGAGGAAATGATGATATCAAAATAGAAAAGAGACTATTTGGAGAGAAGAAAGTATTCAATGAAAGGAGCTTGGGGGGAGGGTTGTAGCAGGGGATTATGATCATGGTACATTCTCTACATATATGGAAGTTGTCAATAAAATGTAAAAGAAAAAAAAAACAGAATCAGGTTGAGAGGAAGCTCTTGCAACATTCTCACAAACTGAATTCAACAACACATCAACAACATTATTCACCTTGACCAAATAGGCCTCATCCCAGGGATGGTTCAACATACAGAAATTGAATAATGTAATCCACCATATTAATAATTGCATTATATATAATTAATAAATGCAGGATTATATATCATGTATGCAAACACAGAATCACATGTTCATTTTATTTTTTAAAATATTTTTTATATTTATTTGACAGAGAGAAGAGAGAGAGAGAGAGAGAGAATATGGACATGTTACGGCCTCCAGCCACTACAAGCTCCAGACAAATGTGCCTTGTGCTTTATGTGGGCACTGGGGAATCGAACTCTGGTCCTTCTGCTTTGCAGGCAAACACCTTAACCACTGAGCAATTTCTTCAGCCCCACATGATCATTTTAATTG
This sequence comes from Zapus hudsonius, assembly GCA_004024765.1. Lineage (NCBI taxonomy): Eukaryota > Metazoa > Chordata > Mammalia > Rodentia > Dipodidae > Zapus > Zapus hudsonius. The sequence goes on from PVHP010021275.1 coordinate 26,066, forward strand.
ATTCAGAGGCCTTTGATAAAATTCAACATCACTTCATGATCAAAGCACTGGAGATACTGCGCCTGGAGGGCTTATACCTGGACATAATAAAGACTATATACAAATTGCCTAAAGCCCAAATTATACTCAATGGGGAAAGACCCAAGGAGTTCCTAATAAGATCAGGAACAAGACAGGGATGTCCACTCTCACCACTGCTCTTCAACATAGTGCTTGAAGTTCTAGCTCAAGCAATAAGATAGGAGAAAGACATAAAAAGGGATACAAATTGGAAAGGAAGAAGTCAAACTAGCCCTATTTGCTGATGATATGATCCTATACATAACAGACCCAAGAAACTCTACCATAAAACTCCTAAAGCTGATAAACTCCTTCAGTAAAGTGGCAAGATACAAAATCAACACACAAAAAGTCAGTAGCCTTCCTGTATGCAAATGACAAGCACGAAGTAAAAGAAATCAGTGAGACTGTCCCATTTTCAATAGCCACACAAAAAAAGGTAAAATTAAAAGCCTTAGGATAGCACTAACCAAGGATGTGAAAGGCCTATAAAATAAAAACATAAAAACACCCAAAAAAGAAATCAAGGAGGAGGTGAGAAGATGGAAAGATCTTTCATGTTTCTGGATAGGTGAAATTAATATTGTGAAAATGGCAAATCTACCTAAAGCAATATACAGGTTCAATGCAATACCAATAAAAATCCCAACAATGTTCTTTGCAGAGATAGAAAAAATAATCTCAAAAATTTTTTTGGAAGAGCCAAAGGCCTTGGATATCCAGAAATAGTCTCAAAAAAGAAACACCTCAGGAGATATCACCATACCTGATCTAAAGTTATACTACAAAGCCACAGTAACAAACACTACATCGTACTAGCATTAAAACAGACAGATAGACCAATGGAATAAAATCAAAGACTGAGCTCTCAGTTCATGTAACTTTAGCTACTTAATCTTTGACAAAGGTGTTGATAACATACACTGGAGAAAAGACAGCATCTTCAACAAATGGTGCAAAAGATGAGAGCCTATTGCTGAAGACACCCCAGGCTGCTTTACACAATAGCTAGAGACCCCTCTGAATCCAGAAAGGAAGCCAGCTCTCAGATGATTAACCTGTATAGTGCTGGAAGGCACTACATAAGCTTCCAGGGGAAATTGGCCAACGATATTGGGAGCAATCAGGGGACACTGCTATACAACAGCAGCTGATGGTCTGAGAAAGCAGTGGATGCTGCTATACGGCAGAGACCAGCAAGGCAAGAAGTACTCACCTGTGCAATAGTGGTGCTTAACCTAGGTGAGTAATCAATGGTTCTCTGATTGGCTAAGAGATCTGCTCAAGGGCAAGGAACCTTTAGCTGAAACTGAGACACAAGGCAAATTCTTATGGAGACCATGAACCCGGATTCCAGTAGGAAACCCTCACTAACTATGGCCTACAGAGAGTCTACACCCCCTAGAATCTTGCCAAATTAACAATGTTCCTGTCATTTAACTTATACTGATCTCATTCTCCCTTGGATATTCTATTTGTATCTTTCAGAAGGCTGCGTGAACCGTGGACAACCAATTCCACCAACAAGACCTAAGACAATGGCTGACTCCCTGGGAGAAGATGAACCACCCCAACTCATCAACTAGGGCCCAGGTGAAATCATAGAGGAAGCAGTGAGATGAGCAAGAGCGCTGTTTCCACAGCGAGTCAGTCAACCTATACAAGGGTAATGGAGACAGACATTGAGAACACTCAAAATAGTCCAAAGCAGAAACCCAGAGACTCTTAAGTGCTCGACAGTAAAGCAGACTTAAAACTCACCCACCAGGACTCAGGGAATTTTGTGGAAGAGGGGGCAGAAAGATTGTAAGAGCCTTAGTGGGGGAGAATATCCAGAGGCATTGGCCCCCTCACCAAAGGGAAAAAAAAAAGCAGCTGGCTACTGCTTGCATAATTCATAGCCCTTCATCCCATGGAGCATTCCAGCAATCCCATTGAGGAGGGCCCTCAGTGGACTGGGGAAAAGGAGGAGGGAAATGGGGGTACCAACACAAGAATTGTTCATACAGTGTTCCTACATATTAACAATTAATTCATTATTTTTTTAAAAAGAATCAATACAATCTCAAAAAAGAAAAGAAAGAAAAAAAAAAACAAACAGAATCGGGTTAAGAGGAAGCTCTTGCAACAAACCTGAAGCAAGCACATTGGAAAGGAAGGATGCCCTCCTCATGGGCCCTGACGAAGAGTGCGAAGGTGACCAAGAGCCAAACCCAAGATCTAATCAATGAATTCTTCCATAATTCATGGACGGTAATCAGCAAAGAGCAGAGGTGAAGCACACGAGTAAGGAGGAAATAAAAAAGAAACAGAGATAGAAGATCCATTTTCTGGTGAAAAAAAAAAACCCAATCCTTCTGGAGTCCAGGGGAATGCTCTGGTTTAGTTCAAAGCAAATCCTAGTTGCTGTCACTGGAAAGCTCTTGAGGATGGCTGGTTTGTTCTCCTTAAAAAGATACTGTTAAACAACCCTTTTTAAGGAGAACAAACCATTTTCTCTGAAGGTTTGCCAATAAGCATTAGTATGATAGAGAATTATGTCTTTTTATGAACAGGCTGCAGAGGCGAATAAAACACTATCTCCACGAACTTTCACGCAGCAGAGCAATTAATTAACTTATCTCCATGAATGCTGTTCTCACTGAAACTTATTAAAAGTCTGATTCATCA
>PVHP010021276.1:0-29645 GCA_004024765.1 Zapus hudsonius
GGCCCAAGTGTGTTGTTACTGATGGGTGCCATGCCTCCGGACAGTCTCCCCCACCACGGCTCTCACAATCTTTCCGCCCCCTCTTCCGCTCAGTTCCCTGAGTCGTGGTGGGTGAGTAATAAGGCTGCTTTAATGTTGCGAGCTTAGAGGTCCTTGTGTCGAAAATCCTTGGTTTCTGTCTTCACTCAGGGTTTTAAGGGGCTTATCTGAGCTTCTCAGAACCCCTTGAAATCTTTTGTTACAGCTAATGAATCTGGGGACTTAACTTGCTTTGTCAACTCCCGTGCTTATTGGCAGCCTTTTTTGGGTGAATCTGAGTGCTTGGCCCACTAGTGTGCTGGCGTATTAATAAATTCTCTCTTCCAGCTGATATGGTTTTGTCTCTCATTGGCACGGGGTATTTCTACTTCAATAGTTTCTGATGTTATAATTAGGCTTATGATTCAATTTTTACTATTGCAGAGAGAAAGAGAGAGAGAGAGAGAGAGAGAGAGAGAGAGAGAGAGAGAGAGAGAGAGAGAGAGAGAGAGAGAGAGAGAGAGAACCTGTGCACATGTAGAATTCAATCAGTAGTCCCAGACTGGCCTCAAACGCATAACAATCCACCTACCTCTGCCTCCTGAGTACTGGGATTATAGGTGTGAGCCTAGTTTATCTTTGGTATTTTTATTTATTTATTTATTTATTTAATTTATTTTTTCGAGGTAGGGTCTCACTCTAGCCCAGGCTGGCCTGGAATTCACTATGTAGTCTCAGAGTGACCTTGAACTCATGGCGATCCTCCTACCTCTGCCTCCCGAGTGCTGGGATTAAAGGCTTGCGCCACCACGCCCGGCATCTTTGGTATTTTTAAAAAAATACTTCATTTTCAAGCAGAGATGCAGAGATAGATAGAAGAGAGAGAGAGAGAGAAAAAAAGAGAAAGAGAGCACCAGGGCCACCACCTTGTGGGTCTGGCTTATGTGGGTACTGGGGAATTGAATCCGGGGCCTTAGGCACTGGAGGCAAGTGCCTTAACCACTGAGCCATCTCTCCAGCCCTCTCTGGTATTTTTAAAAGCATTTTTTTTATTTATTTGTAAGGAGACAGAGAGAGGGCTCACCAGGGTGTCTAGCCTCTGCAAACAAACTCCAGATGCATGTGCCATTTTGTGCATCTGGCTTTACATGGGTATTATGGAAGTGAAGCATGGATTAAAATTTATATCATGAGCTGGACATGGTAGTACACACTTGTAATTCCAACACTTGGGTGGCAGAGGCAGTAGGGTCAGGAATTCAAGGTCAACTTCACTTACATAGTGAGTTTGAGACCAGCATATGCTACAATGAGAGCCTGTCTCAAAAAAAAAAATTGGGACTGAAGAGATGGCTCAGCAGTTAAGGCACCTGCCTGTAAAGCCTAATAACCCACTTTTGATCCCCCAGTACTCATGTAAAGTCAGATGCACAAAGTAGCACATGCATCTGGAGTTCATTTGCAGTGGTTGGAGGCCTTGGCATGCCTATTTTCTCTCTCTTTCTGCTTCTCTCTGCTTGAAATAAATAAATAAATAAATAAATAAATAAATAAATAAATAAATAAATAAATAAAAATTTAAAGAGTTGGGGAGATTTCTCAGTGGTTAACAGTGCTTGCTTACAAAGCCTGCCAGCCTGTGTCTGATTCCCCAGTACCCATGTAAAGCCAGATCCATGAAGTGGTCCATGTATCTTGAGTTCAGTTACAGTGCCAAGAGGTCCTGATATGCCCACCCATTCTCTCCCTCCCTCTCTCCTCTCAAGTAAATAAAAAAAAATTTAAAAAACAAAACACAACTGAGTTCATTGTTTGGTTTTGCTTTTGAAGCTGGGACTGATCCCAGAGCCTCTTGTATGGTTATTAAACTGTTCCAGCATTATTTGTTGATAAAGTCCCTTCCGTCCTGTGGGATTCCTTTGCACCCTTATTGAGAAGGTATTGTCTACATAGTGCAAGTCTGTTACTGGGTTCTCTGTCCTTTTGCCTATTTATTGATCTTCTCTATTTTTAAAAATGTATTTGAGAGAAGCAATGAGTATGAGTGCACAGGGTCTCTTGCCGCTGCAGGCAAACTCCAGACATGTGCACAGCTTTGTACATCTGGCTTTACATCGGTGCTGAGGCACTGAACCCAGGCCGGCATGCCTTGACCACTGAGCCACCATTCCAACCCATATTTCTTCCTCTTCTTTTCTTTTTCTTCTTCTTCTCCCTTCTCTTTGCTCCTTCTTCCTCCCTTCCTCCTCTTCCTCTCCTCCTCCTCCCTTTGCACCCTTTAATCCCAGCACTCAAGAGACAGAAGTAGGAGGATCACTGTGAGTTTGAAGCCAGCCTTATACTACAGAGTGAGTTCTAGGTCACCCTGGGCTACAGTGAGACCCTACCTTGGAAAAGAAAGAGAAAGGAAGAAAGAAAGAAAGAAGAAAGGAAGAGAAAAAAGAAAGAAAAAAATTTAAAAAGTATCAAACATAAAAGTAGAAAACAAAAATAAAATGTCAGGATGCTGAGTTAAAAATCATCATTCTAGGGCTGGAGAGATGGTTCAGGGGTTAAGGCACTTGTCCACAAAGCCTAATGACCTCAGTTCGATTCCCCAGGACCCCACATAAAGCCGGATGCACAGAGCAGCACATACAACAATGGCTAGAAGTCCTGGTGCGCCCATTCTCTCTCTTCTTTTCTCCTCTCTCTCTCTCTCTCTCTCTCTCTCTCTCTCTCTCTCTCTCTCTCTGCTTGCAAATAAATACATAGATAAAAATATTAGGCCTGGTGTGGTGGTACATGCCTTTAGTCCCAGCACTCAGGAGGATTGCCCTAGGTTTGAGGTCACTGTGAAACTACATAGTGAATTCTAGGTCAGCCTGAGCTAGAGAGAGACCCTACCTCAAAAAACTACTATATATATTTTTAAAAATAATTTCATCATTCTACCACATCAGTAATTTTCTGTACAGGTTTGTAAAACTTTTACTTAGAAAAAGTGTTTTTGAAAAGAGAGAGAGCATTCTACATTTCACCTTGAAGCCAAGGTTGTAGTAGCTCTTTTTGGCCTGGCTTTCTCCAGCTCTTTTTTTTTTTTTTTTTCTCACAGTCTTTGTAATACCTGTCCCTCTGTCCCTGCCAGTCTCCAAGTGCCCCTGGTGTCAGGTAAGCTCCACACAGGACAGGCAACGTCCAGTCTGTTCCCAACACCCCACCTTCAGCGCCCCACTCCTGGGGGCCAGAGAGGACCCAGAACTCTGGGTGTTGTGCCACGTGGATGCTGTGCCCAACAGGATGGCTGAAGGACTGGAGAAATGTCTGAGCTTGGCCGGCTTCAGCCTCATCTGGCTTAGCATGGTGAGTTCCCTTTTCCAGCGGCCGAGGGTGGGATCAAGATACAGGATCTTTGCTCTTAGTGAGGGGATGGGGGTCGGGAGAGAACTGGAAATACACTAGGACCATCTATGTGTGTGTGATATATTTGAAATTCTATGTGATGTACTGCAGAAAGAAAACAAGATCATCATTATATTTTAAGAACAAAGGGTTTGGACAAATCTATCAGCGGCTTCTGACTTCATTCAATAGGCAGATTCAAGGGAGAAAATGGGAGAGTAATGCGATCTGCCTCCAGTCTCTAAATTCTACTTCAGATTGCGTTGTGGTAGAGTCCAGTGCGGGGAAATGAGTCCCATGGAAAAGCACTCGTGGGGATGGAAAGATTGCTCAGGTCCTCCTAGAAATGTTGTCATCACTGCTGTCGTGATTTATGAGCTGCGCTTTCACAAGAGATGGTTTTCCTTGTGTTCTAACGTTTTCAACTTTCCTTTTCAGGTTATTTCATCCAAAACAGGTAAAAAAAATTCTAACATGAAAGTTTTCCCTCCTTATATTTGATTTTAATTTCCATTGTTGGTTTATGTGCTACCCTCAAATTTAAAGACCACGGTGGTGGTAGGGGGTGAATCAAGATTTTTCTTTCTTTCTTTTTTTTTTCTTTTCAAGGTAAGGTCTCGCTCTAGCCCAGGCTGACCTGGAATTCACTACTAGTCTCAGGGTGGCCTTGAACTCAAGGCGATCCTCCTACCTCAGCCTCCTGAGTGCTGGGATTAAAGGCGTGTGCCACCACACCCGGCTCAAGATTTTTCTGAGGTGGTAAACCCAGCTGGATGAGGTGTTGGAGATACAAATAATTAATAGACAAATAATGAATCCAATTTTAAAAACAAGTCCTATCAGTGAGTAGTGTAATACAGTGATTTTCTCATACACATTTATCCCAATGGCTTTTATTCTAGCCAAACACAAATATAATCTTAGTTACAATAGTCATATTTATATAACTTTTTGTATATGTCTTCTGGGAAGTTGGGGAGGAATTAGAAATGTTGAATTTGATGAAATTTTCAGGATCTCATACTTTAATCAAGAAAAACTTTTTAAAATTTATTTATTTATTTATTTATTTATTTATTTATTTATTTATTTATTTGCAAGCAGAGAGGGGGGAGAGAAGGAGGGAGGGAGGGGAGACAGTGGCATGACAGGGTCTCTAGCCTCAAACAAGCTCCAGATGCATGTGGATCTGGCTTCATGTGGGTACTGGGAAATCTAACTCAGGTTGTTAGGCTTTGCAGGCAGGTGCCTTAACCACTGAGCATTCTCTCCAGTCCAAGAAAAACTTTTATGTATTTAACATTGCATCCATAGGATATAGACAAGAGTGATTTTGAGCTAAAAAGGAGTTTTCTTTAAACAAAAAAGATTCAGTCATCATTTTCTTGCTTGTAAGCCTGCTGGCCCAAGTTCAGTTCCCCAGCCACCCACATAAAGCCCAGAACAAAAAATGGTACAAGTGTCTGGCATTTTGATTTGTAGAAAACCTGGGATGCCCCCCTCACATGTCCATATAATTGTTTCAATGCTGTTTATAATATGCTTGCTGTTTTTGTTTTGTTTGGGTTTTCACTTTTTTTATTTAAATATTTATTATCCATAATGAGTTACATTATTTAGTGGGCAAACCATGCGTTGTTATCCCGAATTCCCCACTTCCCCCCTCCCCATCCCTGATCAGTTGTATATCCTCCTTCGTGGGCTGTCTGTATTAGTCCTTGTGGCAGGGGATCCTGTATATCTTAGTGCTCATCTCGGTCTTCCTTTTACTGAAATGCTCGACAGAAACCAAGAAACAACTATTTAGAACTAGACCGGAAAAATGGATCCAAACTGATTGTTTTTGTAATTGGGGGAATTACATACTCTGAAATGCGTTGTGCTTATGAAGTTTCTCAGGCACATAAGTCCTGTGAAGTTATTATTGGTAAGACATTCCTGGAGGCGGTTCCTCCAGGAAGGGTCCATGTCCCTCGTGGTCCCAGCAGAGGCCTCCACGGCCAAATAGCTGCGAGTCATCTGCCTTCTCCCGCACCCACCACCATCATGGTTTCCTTTCAGTGGGGAGAGAGAGAGAGAGAGAGAGAGAGAGAGAGAGAGAGAGAGAGAGAGAGAGAGAGAGTCCTGAATGCTCCAGGAATGTCTGGCCAGGGCACAGTGGAGACTTTGTTTGGGTTGCTGCATGGTTATTTCTGAGATGCTGCCAAAGCCAGCTCTCTTGGCTGTTGGTACAGAAAGGAGAGCTTGTCTGTACCATGTCCACAGGGCAGGGACACAGGGGAAGCGTGGAGGAGTGGATACTGGCAAATCATTTTTCTGTATTGTTTTCCCCTTTAGTATTTCTTGATTGGTTGGGTTTATTTGGGAGGGAGTAGATAAACTATTTATTTGCAAGCAGAGAGAGAGAGAGAGAGAGAGAGAGAGAGAGAGAGAGGAGGGAAGGAGAGAAGGAGAGAGAGGGAGGGAGGCAGAAAATGGTGTAGCAGGGCCTTCAGGGACTCCAAACTCCAGATGCATGTGCCACTATACATCTGGTTGTATGTGGGTACTGGGGAATTGAACCCAGGTCATTAGGCTTTTCAGGCAAGCACCTTAACCACGGAGCCATCTTTCCAGCCCTTTTTGGTTCTTTTGAGACAGGTCCAGACACATGTTAGCCAAGGCTGGCCTCAAGCTCACTGTCTAGTTGAGGATGTCCTTCAGTTATTGATCCTGTCTCTGCCTCCCAAGTGCTGGGATTACAGTAGTGCACCAACATGTTCTCTCTCTCTCTCTCTCTCTCTCTCTCTCTCTCTCTCTCTCTCTCTCTCTTATTAATTTTGTGTGTGTGGTTTATTTTTTAGGCAAAGTCTTGCTACCTGTAGCTCTGTTGCCTCAAACTTGAGATCCTTCTGCCTCAGCCTTCCCAGGGCTGGGGTACCTCCCCTGCACCACCATGCCTGGCTGGCCCGTTAGTCTGTAATTTGGCACATAATGATTTTTGCCCAGCATTAAACATAAAAAGCTGAGAGCCAGTTTCAGAAGTGTGAAACCCAGCTTGTGTTTATTTTTACTAAGATCTCCTACAAGATCCCAGATATTTTTTTCTGTCTGTGAGTTTTCCAAAGTGGTAAATCTGATATATTTCCATGATATATTTCCTACCTCACACCTAGATCATAGGAACGCCTTGCGTGCTCATGCCATAAATATTCCCGTGGCAAACCATGGCCAGAACCAGGAGATGGGCTTACATCATCTCATCCTTATACGGAAACAGATGTTTTTGTTTTTATTATTTTATTATTTACTTATTTAAGAAAGAGAGAAAGAGAGAGGTGGGAGGGAGAATGGGCACACTAGGGCCTTTTGCCTCTGCAAGCAAACTCCAGATGTATATGCCACTTTATACCTCTGGCTTTACATGGGTACTGGGGAATTGAAACTGGGCCAACAGGCTTTGCAAACAAGCACGTTTAACTGCTGAACCATCTCTCCAGCGCTGAAGCTGATGTCTTGATAAGGAAAGTGAAAATAAAGTATATTTCTTTTTAAATTATATTTATTTCTGAGAAGGGTAGAGACAAAGAAGCAGAGTATAGATAGATAGATAGATAGATAGATAGATAGATAGATAGATAGATAGATAGGTAGATAGATAGATAGAGGGTGTGCCAGGGCCGCTAGCCACTGCAAACGAACTCCAGAAGCATGTGTCACCTTATGCATCTGGTTTTACATGGGTACTGGGGAATTGAACCTGAGGTCTTAGGCTTTGCAGGCAAGCACCTTAACCTCTGAGCCATTGTCTGTCCAGCCCATCATTTCTCCTCTTCCCCTGTTAGATTACATACCCCTTGGAAAATGCACAGGCACCAGGGAGGTAGCAGGGAGGCTGGGCTAGAAGCAGAGCAGCCAGTCTGGGGCAGTGAGGGGACATCAAGAGCCAAGCAGCCTTGGAAATTCCCAGAATAGCAAACTAGAATAGAAGCCTCTGGAATAAAGTCTCACTGTCATTCACTTCCTCTGACTTCTTTCCCACAAACACTTCCTGCTCGAATATAACTCATTGAAAAGCAGTAAAAAGTACAAAAAATCCCATCGATACTTGGGAAAGATCTCTGAAACCCTGTCCCTGAGTAAGAGGTTGGTGCTTCTGAATGTCTTCCGTTGTGTTTTTTTTTTTTTTTTGGTTTGTTTTGTTTTTTGTTCTGTTCTGTTTTCCTTAAGGCAGTGTCTTACTCTTAGCCAAGCTAACCTGGAACACAGGCTCAGAAGGGCCTTGAATTCATGTTAATCCTCTTATCTGAGCCTTCAGAGTCCTGGGATGAAAAGCCTGAGCCACCATACCCAGCTCTGACTATCTTCTGGAAAGCAGTCATTTCTTTCCTCCCTCCCTCCCTCCTTCCCTTCCTTCTCTCCCTCCCTCTCTTCATCCCTCCCTTCCTTCTTTCTTCTCTCCCTCCATCCCTTGCTTCCTTCCTTCCTCTTTCCCTCCCTCTCTCTCTCCCTGTTCCTTCCTTCTTTTCTGCCTTCCTGTCTTCTTTTCCTTTGTGTGTGTGTATGATGTGTGATGTGTGCGTGCGTGTGTGTGTGCGTGTTTTGTATGTGTATGGGTACACTTGTATGTGTGTGCATGTGAAGGCTAGAGGTTGTTATTGAGCATCTTCCTCACTCATTTTTTTTTGAGACAAGGTCTCTCATTGAACTTGTAGCTCACTGGTTTGACTAGACTGAGCTAGCTTTCCAGTCCTAGGGACCCTCCTGTCTCTGCCTCCCCAGTCCTGGAATTACAGGCCTGTACTGTCATGCCCAGCTTTACATGGGTGCTGGGGATCCAAACTCAGGCCTCTTCTGCTTGTGAGGCAACACTTTGCCACCGAGCCATCTCCCAGACCCTCTCTCTCCCTTCCTCCCTCCCCCCTCTCTCTCTTTCTTTCTCCTTCCTTCCTTCCTCCCTCCCTCCCTTCCTTCCTCCCTCCCTCCCTCTCTCTCTTTCTCTCTTTCTTCTTTCTTTCTTTCTTTCTTTCTTTCTTTCTTTCTTTCTTTCTTTCTTTCTTTCTTTCTTTCTTTCTTTCTTTCTTTCTCTTTCCTTTTGGGTATTGAACCCAGGGCTTAAACACGCTAGCAAATTTACGTGCTAGCTCTACCACTGAGCTACATCCTCAGACCTATTATTATTATTATTGCTATGTCAAATTTTGAGACAAAGTTTGCCTAAGTTTCCCATGGCCTGGAAATCCTTCTGCCTCAGCTTCTCTGTGTTCCTGTGTTTTCCTTTTTTTTTTTTTTTTTCCTTTTTTTGGTTTTTCATCCGAGGTAGGGTCTCACTCTAGCCCAGGCTGACCTGGAATTCACTATGTAGTCTCAGGGTGGCCTCAAACTCACAGTGATCCTCCAACCTCTGCCTCCCAAGTGCTAGGACTAAAGGCGTGCATCACCACACCTGGCTCCCCTCTGTCTTTTCTTGATCTAGAAAATGAAAGCCTGTAGAAGGGCACAGTGGAATAAAGTCATTTGAAGAGGAAGCGATAGGATGTCCTGGCTAATAATGTGCAACTTCAGACTCTCTTTCAGCTCCGGAAATCCCCACCATCAACCAGGCATATTCAAAGATCAGTAACAGCATCACTGTAGAGTGGGCTATGGTGCCCGGGGCCACCAGTTACCTGCTCACAGCCAAAGAGGGGGACACAGTCATTGAGACCACTGTGGCCAATTCTCCAGGCACCGTGACAGGCCTGAAGGCTGCGACCTTGTACCAAATCACCATCCGATCCATCGGTGCTGCTGGGAGAAGCCGGGCATCATCTCCAAAGCAGGCCAAGACAGGTGCTGTGTGCTTCTCCCCTCTTGAACACTTGCTGATGACCTGGATCAGCTGTCACAGCGCTGCAGATGCGTAAAGCAGTTGCTGGCATGCGATTACCACAAGTCAGGGCCCAGAAATAAAAGCCACCAAATGATGCTTTTTGGCAACTCAGCTACCTAAATGTCTTGTGCTTTGCTTATGAATCTAAAGTCATTCTGGGCATCCTTTAAAAGCAGAATGTTTTTACATCTGAAAAAGGATTTCTGTTTCTATCCATGCCAAATATGGAACAAAAGAAGGGGTTCGCTGCGCAGTAAGCACATGGTATATATGTCAAATTAAGGAATTGTGGTTTTCATCAGCTTGCTTAAATTGACGTAAATATTTTTATTTTTTAAGCAGTATTGGAAATTGAACCCATACTAGGCAAAAACTTTACTCCTGGTCTATATGCCTGGTCCCTTATGCTAATTTGGCAAAGTTGTACCAGGCATATTTCTGAAAAGCTATATGCAGAGCTGGATGTATATCTCAATGGAAAAACACTTGGCTAGCATGTGCCAGACCCTGTGTTTCTCCTTGGTCCTGAAAGAAAAATTATTTACATGTTAAAGTAGTACAAATTATTTTCTTCATTGACTTATATTATTATCATAGGGATACTTTATCTAACTTCTTACCAACTTCCACTTGAAAGTGTGGTTTGGTTTGTTTTTCTTTTTTCTTTTTTTGAAGCAGAGTCTCATTTTAGTCCAGACTGACCTGGAACTTACTCTGGAGTCCCAGGCTAGCCTTGAATTTATGGCGATCTTTCTACCTCAATCTCCCTAGTGCTGGAACTAAGGGCATATACCACCACTCCCGGCTGTCTCAGAGGTTTTGAGACAAAGTCTCACTATTTAGCCCAAACTGACCTCATATTTGCAGCAATCCTTCTGCCTCAGCCTCCCAAGTGCGAGAACTGAACCCAGGGCCTTAGGCACTGGAGCCAAGTGCCTTAACCGCTGAGCCATTTCTCCAGCCCAGCACTCTACCATTGAACTATGTCCTCAGCGCCCAAAGAGCAATTGATGAATGGAATTATGTCATTATCTTATAATATAGATCCTGTGGATAGCCAACCTCAATTTATTTCTTCCTTACTTGAATTATTCTCTATGGGCTTTTGTAACACAAATGCACTGTCTTTTTATTTGTTAAATTTAAATTTAAATTTATTTATGAGGGAGAGAGTGTGAAAGAGGCAGACAGACAGAGAGAGAGAGAGAGAGAGAGAGAGAGAGAGAGAGAGAGAGAGAGAGAATGGGCCTCCTGCCCCTGTAAATGAACTCCAGATGCAAGTGCCGCTTTTGTGCATCTGGCTTTACGTGGGTATTGGGGACTCAAACCGGGGCTGTCAGGCTTTGCAAGCAAGTGCTTAAGCACTGAGCCTTCTCTTCTTATTTTGTGTCTTTCAGTGTTGGCTGCACCCATTCTGGAAGTAAGCTCTCCAAGTCCAGACTCCATCCTTGTGCAGTGGAATGCCGTGAACATGGCAATCGGCTTTTCGGTATCCATTATGCAAGCCAATGGCTTGGGTAGAATCTGGAAGGAGAACACTACCAACACCTCCTTGACCTTCAGCAGCTTAGATGCCGGGACTCTGTACACTATAAAGGCCTATGCGTGGAATGCCAACGGAGTCCCTGGGGATGACTCCACCTGCAATCAGAGAACAAGTAAGGCCTTCTGGGCTCAGCCTCGACAGTCTTGGTTTTGATTAATGAGGGGCTGTGGGCTGCAGTCGTCAAGAGCGATGCTAAGTGATGAGCGAGGAGCAGCTGGCGGCAGCTGTTTAGATATTGGGAAGTTATTTATAGTCTCTCGCCGATTCCTCCTCAGCACTTTAACCGCTGACTGCACGGATAAAGAAATGCTGCCGAGAATAGAGTGCCTTCCCCTCTGAGAGCCGACTCCATAGCTGCATCACACGAGGAAATGACTCTTGTGAGGTTTACCAATCTCCCTTTGTCCTTTCTAGGTTCAGGCCAATAGTCCAAACAAAAAGAATTGGGCCGAACAGGAATTCATTCATTCAATAGTGGCAACTTGGAGCCTGCATCGTCTCAGACCCGGGTCCTGCTGCTCTGGCTCTTTTAACTGTAGGGCTGGTCTGTTTCAGATATATGTTCCAATGGCTTCCCCTTGGGCCTGTGATGTGTCTTCTCTTACCATTCCCACCCCAGGAACACTCTGAGGATCTTACAGAAAGAGAACTGGAAGTTTTTAAAAAAATATTTTATTTATTCATTTTCAAGCAGAGAAATGAGAGGAGAGAGAGAGAGAGAGAGAGAGAGAGAGAGAGAGAGAGAGAGAGAGAGAGAGAGAGAGAGAGAACCAGGGCCATCACCTTGTGGGTCTGACATTTGCGGGTACTGGGGAATTGAACCCGCGGCCTTAGGCACCAGAGGCAAGTGCCTTAACTGCTGAGCCATCTCTCCAGCCCAAATATTTTATTTATTCATTTTCAAGCAGAGAGAGAGAGAGAGAGAGAGAGAGAGAGAGAGAGAGAGAGAATGTGCCAAGGCCACCAACTTGTGGGTCTGGCTTATGTGGGTCCTGGGGAATTGAACTCCAGGCCTTAGGCACTGGAGGCAGAGAACTGGAAGTTTAAACTGAGCTGCTGGAGTAAGCCGAAAGAATGAATGGAAGCAAAGGGAGGGAAGGGAAGGAGAGAGAGAGAGTAGATAGTGTGTGTATGAGAGAGATTTCTTCTGTTCAATAGCCATCCATAGGCAATGTGACCTGAATAACTGGCAGACCCTCGCTCATTTAACCAGATTAGCTACTTTATCCTTTTGGGGGATGAGCCAGGAAAAGTTGGGAAGAAACTGAAAATGTTCTCTTCAACTTTCCTGAAGTTTGGAGAGGAATGGAAATCTCACTGTCTATGGCCGGGCAGAAATAGACAAGGACTCGCCTTGTGTAAGAGTTGGATCGAGGGAAACCATAGCCAGCAGCTTCAAGCTGATTCATGATGGGCTTGGTGAGTCAGGACCTTTGAGAGACACCGGGCTCCCTAGGCCTTAAAACACCATGGTGGTGGTGGTGGTGGTGGTATGTGTGCGTAGACACATGAGTTCAATGGCATGTGTGTGGAGGTCAGAGTACAACTATGGGGTGTTGGTTTTCCTTCCACCTTATTCGAAACAACATCTCTTTTGTTTCTTACTGGAAAAACATGACTAATTGGCCCTGGGAGTTTTGGATTCTCCTGACTTGGCCTCAGACTAGGCATTGGGATTGAAATAGACAATGGGATTACAGATACCTGTGTCACTTTTACATGGGCAGTGGGGATCCAAGCCCTGGTTGGCAGCTTGTAGACCAAGTGCCTTTAACCACTGAGCCATCTCCCCAACATTTCTGGTGCCTTTTTACTTCTTTCCTTCCTTCCTCTTTTTCCTTCCTTCCTTCCTTCCTTCCTCCCTCCCTCCCTTCCTTTCTCCCTTTAAAAATATTTTTATTTATTTACAATCAGAGAGAGAGAGAGAGAGAGAGAAAGAGAAAGAGAGAGAGAGAATGGGTGCATTAGGGGCTTCAGCCACTGCAAACAGACTCCAGATGCATGCACCACTTTGTTCATCTGGCTTTATGTGGGTTCTGGGGAATCGAACCTGGGTGTTTAGTCTTTGCAGGAAAACACCTTAACCATTGAGCCATCTCTCCAGCCCCTCTTTCTCCCTTTTTCCTTCCTCTCTCCCTCACTTTTCCTTCCTAAACATTCCCTCCTCACTCTTTCTTCCTTTCTCCTTACTTCATCTCTTCCCTTTTCCTCTCTTCTTCTTTCCTCCCTTCTCTCTCTCTCTTTCTCATTCACACAAACATTTATTGAAGGCCCACTAGGCTAGGTTAGCTGATGGGGATACAAAATGAAATAAAGCTTGAGCCCTATACTCAGAGAACTGTATCTACAGAAGCATAAGTCAATCTTTATAGTTCTGTGTGACAGTATCTTGCTAGAAGGTACATGGCACAATGCGACACAGGAGGGAGCTTCTACAATGGGCCGGAGGACCAAGAGAACCATCTGGTTTCTTGAGTCCCACCCTTTCATTTGTTTACCCATGTTTGATTGTTTTTGTTTGAGGCAGAGTCTCATGTAGCCAAGGCTGGCATGGTACTCACTATGTAGCCAAGGCTAGTCCCGAACTTGATCATCTTGCTTCCCTCTCCCATGAGCCTCCACACTCAGATGTGTTTCCTCGTGTATTAAAGAATTTTAGAAGCTTAGAGAAGTTTGATTTAGCTTCTGTATTACTTTGCTAGGGGCTGCTATGACAGTACCACTGACTAGGTAGCTTAAACGATAGAGAAGTCATTGTTTTCATGGCCACGGAGGCTAAGTCTGAAATCAAGGTGTTGGTAGAGTTAGTTCTTCCTAAGGCTGCGGGCAAGGATCTGTTTAGGCCTTTCTCCTTGACTTGCAGGTTCACATAGCATCTTCTCTGCATGCATACATCCATGTCTAGATTTCTCCATTAAAAAAATTATTTATGAGAGCGAGAAAGAGGATGGGGGTGTGAGGGATTCCTGCTGCTGCAAATTTCAAATGCATGTGCCACTTTGTGCCTCTGTTACGTGGATACAGGAGAATCCAACCTGGTGGGCAGGCAAGTGCCTTTAACCGCTGAGCCATCTCTCCAGGCTAGAATTTCTCCTTTTTATTAGGACATCAGTTTTGTTGGATGAGAGTCCCCCCTTTTTGTTTGTTTGTTCATTGTTTCCTCTCACTATGCTGAAGGCAGGGTTTCACTCTAAGTCCAGGCTGGTCCATTTTGCCTGAAGTAGGAGCGACCCTCCTACCTCAGCCTCCCAAGTGCTGGGATTAAAGGCATGGGCCACCACACCTGGCAAAGGGCCCATCCTAATGACCTCATCTTGATTAGTTATCTCACCTATGACCCTATTTCCAAGCAAGGTCACATTCTGAAAGTGCTGGAGTAGAACAACATGTGATTTTGGAGGACCCCTTTCAGCCCTTAACGGCCTCCCAATATTTGGCCTGTTTTTCCTCCATAGCTCTTGTGGGGAAAGCTGGTCTTTTTTAATCATTGCAGGCGACCCCTACCAGCCTTGGGCCCAGCACCTGCCTGTGGGGACAAACTGATCATGTGGTGGGAGAGGGGCCTGTCAAGATGGTTTGAAAGGGAACAGGACAGGTGCCACCTAGCAGAGAATGAGTGGTGTCATGAAAATGTGTCCTAGACACATGTGTGAGCTTCCAAGGCCTGCGGGAATTTAGACCTGTGTTATAGAGCACAGATTTCAAAGGAGACCTGAAGCCAACTTCTCAGTCCAGGATATCTCCCTGAGCTTTTTACACTGGATAGCTGTGAAGAAAGCAAAGCATGCTTTTAAAAATGTTTCATTTATTTATTGAAAGCAGAGTAAGAGAGAGAGAGAGAAAGAGAATGAGAGCATCGGGGCTTCAGCCACTGCAAACAGACTCCAGATGCACGCACCACTTTTTGCATGAGTGCTAGGGAATTGAACCTGGGTCATTAGGCTTTGCAGGCAAATGCCTTAACCACTGAGCCATCTCTCCAGTCAAGAAAGCAAGATATGTTTGTAAGAATGAGGGGAAAGTTTTTTTGGAGACACTAAAAAGTTGCCTCAATAAAAAACAAAACAAAACAAAAAACTGGACTGGAGAAATGGCTCAGCGGTTAAGGCGCTTGCCTGCAAAACCTAATGACTGGAGTTCGATTCCCTAGTACCCAGGTAGAGCCAGAGATACAAAGTGGCGTGTGCATCTGGAGTTCATTTGCAGTGACTAGAGGCCCTGGTGTGCCAATTCTCTCTCTGCTTGCAAATAAATGAATAAATATTTTTTAACTGCCTTTATGTGTGATCTCAAACGTGATAGCATCCTTCCTTCTCTTTGATTTAGAATGGAAAGTTTTCTCCCCTTGAAGCAATCATGAATTAACTGAAAGCTATTACAGTAAAAATCATAGTAGGAGTCCGAAATAAAATGTGTGTGTGTGTGTGTGTGTGTGTGTGTGTGTGTGTGTGTGTGTGTGTGGAGATTGAGCCTACGACCTCACCCATGCTTGGCAAGCACTTTACCACTGAGTTATATCCCCCGCCCAAGAAGGTATATGATTAGTTTCTTTAATCTATAATAAACACTTGAACAGCCATGTGATATATACTCATATGACCCTTTCAGTCTTTGATGTTTATCATCTCATATTATGATGTGCAGGTGGGGGTTGACAGTCTTTCCATGTCATTGGTCTTGAATTTCCCATGTTCCTGCCCTACCTTCCCAAGTACATGGAGTACATGCAACCATACATGGTTTCTCAAATGCTATTTTCTATTCAGTTGTTAAATGCCATATTCGTGCATTTAAAGTATGCTTTGAGGATAAAGCACTTGCCTCCGGTGCCTAAGGCCCTGGGTTCAATTCCCCAGGACCCATATAAGCCAGACCCACAAGGTGGTGGCCCTGGTGTTCTCTCTCTCTCTCTCTCTCTCTCTCTTTCTCTCTCTCTCTCTCTCTCTCTGTATCTCTATGCTTGAAAAATAAATAAAATATTAAAAAAAATAAAGTATGCTTTGAGTACCTATTATGCATGAAACTTCTCTTCCAGCCATCTTGTAGATGAGAAAAAGTTACAGGATTAAATAATATGGCAGGGTTCACATAGCTAATTATATTTTGTATCATTAATGGAAGATTGGTTATGAGTTTTCAGATACTCTAAAATCTCAATTTTAAGCTTTGAACACTTAAATTTATCCAACAGCTGGACTATATTATGCTCTGATCTCCTCCTCAACATTACTAAGATATAGCTCACTGATTCTTGAGGCTACAACAAAACCTATACTGTTTCTCAAAACAGGTCCTCGTGCCCCTGCCAACATTCAAGTATCTTTTGACAGTGGGGCTCTGGAGGCATCTGTTTCATGGGCACCAGCAGAAGGAGCTGTCAACTACACTGTGGTGGCTTTGAGTGGCTCTTCCCAGCGGACTTGTAGGACGACTTTCAGTTCCTGTAGCATCTCTTCCCTGCAGTGTGGAACCGAATACCTGATTTCAGTCTTAGCTAGTAACGACGCTGGATCCAGCCAGTCCTCCTCAGCGGTGACCCTGAAGACTGGTAGGTAAACATGAGTGAGAACCCAGCAGGGCTGGCAATGGACTGGCTGCTCTAAAAGTCACAGAAATCCCCATCATTGTTCTAGAACACTCTTGGGGACAGTGAAAAACAAGCCTGATCTAAGCTGGGAGTGGTGGTGCACCCTTGTAATACCAGTATTCTGAGGTTGAACAGAAGGATTGCCACAAGTTTAAGGCCAGCCTGGAAAGCATAATGAGTACCAGGCCAGCCAGGGATACATAGCAAGATCTGTCTAAAAAGAAAGGAAGTAAGGGAAGAAGAAGGTAGGGAAGGAGGGAGGAAAGGATGAAGGGAAAGAAGAAAGAAATAACAAAATGAAATGAAACCTGGTCGAAATGAAACCCTGGTCTAAATGAAAGCAATGAGTTGGACATTCTGATGAGTTTGAATAGTATTGATTGGGCAATCACATACACATTGCAAAAAGAACTTTGAATATTCAGAGGCCTGATTCCTAATCAATATATTACTTTTTCCTTGGTTATCTTTATTCTTGTTATTTATTTGGTGTTAGGGATGGAACCCAGGGCCTTGCACATGTGAAGCAAATACTCTACCACTGAGCTACAATTATCTACACTGAGCTACATAGGATCAGTATGGAATGAAGTCTTCAGAGGAAGGATTTCAAAATGAAGGGTATTCATTCAAGCCCTAAGCTTTCAAGAGTTTGTAAAACTTCCTAAAAGATAGCTGACATCTTTTTTTTGTTTTTTGCTGATTTCTTTCTTTTTGGGAGCGGGGGTCTATTCTAGCCAAGGCTCAGAACTCACAATGTAGTGGGTTTTTTTTTTTTGGCATTTTAAGTCATGTATTATCAGTTTATGGGGGCCAGGGGCAGAATGTGGTGATTTGATTCAGATGTCCCCTATAAACTTATGTGTTCTGAATGCTTGATCCTCACCTGATGGCAATTTGGGGAATTGGAACTTTGTTGGAGGTGTGTTGTTGGAGGTAGGCTTATGGGGGTTATAGCCAGCTTCCCCTTGCCAGTGTTTGGCACACTCTCTTGTTGCTGTTGTCTACCTGATGTTGGCCAGGAGGTGGTGTACAGCCTCTGCTCATGCCATGGTTTTCCCTGCTGTCATGGACCTTCTCAAATCTGTAAGCCAAAATAAACCCTTTCCCTCCACAAGCTGCTTTGCATTGGGTTCTTTGTGCCAGCAATATGAAGCTAACTGCAACAGTAAATTAGTACCAAGGCGTGGGACTGTTGCTGCCAGAACCCAGATTCCGTGGCTTTGGCCTTTTGGAGCTGATTTGCAGAAAGAATGTAGAAGGATTTGAAACCTTGGCTTAAAAGACACCTTGCTGTTGTAAGTACAACTTCATGGGCCATTCTGGTCAGAGTTGAAAGAGCTGAATGCAGTAAGAACTATGGACTGTGAGGTTTGGCTTATGAGGATTAAAAAGAAACTTTGATGGGACTGGTCTAGAAGCAGTTTGTGTGAGAAGCATGCTGCATTCTGCCTGCCTGTGTCCCAAGAAAGTATACAGGGTTGCTTTGTATAGAAACAAACTGGTGTGAACAGATGGATATGGCACAGAAAGAAAGGAAATCTTTGGGGGGAAACTGCTGCCTGTTCAGCTGCAATTATTTGAGAGATGACAACCATTGAGATTGGGCCAGCTGATCTGCATTGGGACAGCAGGAAGAATGCAGACTCTTTTGAAGTAGGAGGTCTGAATGTTGAAGTTTTCCTGCTCTTCAAAGTTGGTTTTATTCCCCCCTGGATTAACAAATTGGTAGCCCACCTGGTACTATGGAGTATAACAAATGCAGGTAAAGAGGGTCATTGGATTTGCAACCCAGTTTTGTTTTTTGGAAATGACCATGGACCATGTGAAGTGGGCTTGTTGGATTACCTGTATGGGTTGCAGTGGAGGCCCAATGGAGATACCAGGACTACGGGATGGCTGCCAAGAAGAGCTGCCAGCCCCACATGGAGTATACCTAGAGCTATGAGCAGCCAAGCTGGGGGGGGGTGTGGAATTGGAACTCCAGAGACCCATCACTGGTTAGAATTATTAGACTTGGAGACTTGTCACTGGTTAGAGTTGTTAGACTTGGGTTACAGAATTTGATGTTTCCCTGTTTATTTAAATCTTGTATTGGTTCAATCTTTCTTTGGTATGCCCAATGCCATTTTTTTTTAAATATTTTATTTATTCATTTTCAAGCAGAGAGAGAGAGAGAGAGAGAGAGAGAGAGAGAGAGAGAGAGAGAGAGAGAGAGAGAGAGAGAGAGCCAATGCCATTTTTTGCAGTATATTTATTCTGTGCTACTATGGATTTATTTTTTGATTGGTATTACAGCTCAGTTAAAAGATGTTGGGCTATGAGGATGTTTGAACATCATTGGAACTGACAAAAACTATGGGGACCTTTAAAGTTTGATTGAATGCATTGTATTTTTAAAAAATATTTTATTTATTCATTTTTCAAGCAGAGATACAGAGATAGAGAGAGAGAGAAAAAGAAAGAGAGAGAGAGAGAGCACCAGAGCCACCACTATGTGGGTCTGGCTTATGTGGGTACTGGGGAATTGAACCTGGGGCCTTAGGCACTGGAGGCAAGTGCCTTAACCACTGAGCCATCTCTCCAACCCTTTTTAAAAAATATTTTATTTATTCATTTTTCAAGCAGAGATACAGAGATAGATAGATAGATAGAGAGAGAGAGAGAGAGAGAGAGAGAGAGAGAAAGAAAGAGTAATGCATTGTATTTTACACCATGAATGGTTATCAGTTTATGGGAGCCAGGGCTGGAATATAGTGGTTTGATTCAGGTGTCCCCCATAAACTTATGTGTTCCAAATGCTTGATCCCCAGCTAATGGAAATTTATGGAAATTGAACCTTTTTGGAGGTGTGTTGTGGGGAGTGGGCTTATGGGTATTATAGCCAGCTTCCCCTTGCCAGAGTTTGGCACACTCTCCTACTGCTATTTTCCATCTGATGTTGGCCAGGAGGTGATGCCCAGCCTCTGCTCATGCCACGGTTTTCCCTGCCATCATGGAGCTTCCCCTCAAGTCTGTAAGCCAAAATAACCCCTATAAGCTGCTTTGGGCTGGATGTCTGTCACAGCAATGAGAAGCTAGTTGCAACAGCTGTCCACAATGGCTTTGAACTCATGGTGATCTCCTACCTCAGCCTCTCCAGTGCTATGAGAATAAGTGTGATCCACCACACCCAGCTTGATAGTTCAAATTTCAGCCCTAGGAAACCAAATTCCTTTTAAAACATAGTTCTTTTATTGATAAGCTAAGGTTGTTTCCACGATCATTACTGATTGTGTTGTACGCAAACTACAATGGTACCTCCTGGACAGGAAGGGCAGCAAGCAAAAGTATGAAGGTCCATTTCAGCAGCACTTAACACTGAGTGCACATTAGAACCCCCTGGGGAGCTTTTATAAACTATCCACATTCAGATTCTATTTCCAGGAATTTCAATTTAATTGGTCTTTGGTGCAATATGGCTACAAGGATCTTGTAAAAAGCTCTTGGAACATTTTGATGGGCATGCAAGAATGGAAAACAGGATGGCTCTCTCCTGCATCCAATGACTCACGCAGGCCTTCTGTGCTTTTGAAAGTATTTATGTCTTCCTTCACCATCAGCTACTCAGTCTCACAACCACTTTTATTGCACATCTACGTTAAATTATAGTTGTCAAAGGAGTAGTCAAATCACCAAGCATGTCTTGAGCAACCTTAATTTAACATAAATCTAAGAAGCTGTGTGTCTGAGAAACTATGTTTCCCCGTAGAATAGTGTGCACCAGCTTGGGGAGAGCTCTTTTCCCTGCTAGAAGCCTTTTTAACTTACAATAAATTTTTTTTATTGTTGGGGCTGGAGAGATGGCTCAGTGGTTTAGGTATTTGCTTGTAAAGCCTAGGGCCCCCGGGTTTGATTCCCAGTACCCATGTGAAAGTCATGCTCAGAGTGTTGCAAGCATCTGAGTTCATTTGCAGTGGCAGGAGGTCCTGCTCAGTCTCTCTATTTGTCTCTCTGTCTCTCTCTCCTTGCAAATAGTAAATAAAAATATTTAAAAATTTTTATTGTTGAATAAAGTGGATATTATTACATTTTCTTTGGCTTATAGAATTAAAATCAGGCAACTTGAGCTCAAATCTGAGCTTTACCACTTATTATCAGTACAATCTTGGGAAAATTATCATGTAACTTCTCTGAGCTTCAATTTTCTTACCTAAAAAGACAGTAACATAACTCTCAAAATTACATACTGTGATTGTAGAGCCTGAGATGTGCTAGGTCCTTACCAAACGTTAGTTTCAACTCCCAAAGCACATGGGCATTTCTAAATAGGGAAGTAAACCTCCACCTAGGTCTGTACAACTCTGACAAATACAAAGCTGGGAAAATAAACACATTTGGCAGCTGGAAAGATGACTCAGTGGTTAAAGGTACTGGTTTGCAAAGCCTGGTGGCCTGGGTTCAATTCATCAGTACCTAATTAAGCCAGATGCACAAAGTGGTAGGTGCAGACATTTGGAATTCATTTGTAGTGGCAAGAGGCCCTGGTGTGCCCATGCTCACAAGCTCTTTCTCTCTCTTTGTTAAATAAATAAGTAAAATATTTTAAAAATAAAGACATCCTGTCTTTACCTTTGGAAATTTCCCCCAAGTCTCAGTCATGAGACATAATTTTGAGATGAGGCAGTTATCTGTACTACACAAAGTTGTGGCTAATGCAAACTGGATTTTAGAATTTTCAAAACTTTAAAAATAAAAACTAAGCTGGGTGTGGTGATGCACACCTTTAGTCCCAGCACCTGGTGAGTTCGAGGCCACCCCTCCAGGTCAACCTGGGCTAGAGTGAAACCCTACTTTGAAAAACCAAAATAAATAAATTAATTAATAATAAAATAAAAACAAATAAAAATAAAAACTAACTGGGTATGGTGGTGTACACCTATAGCCCCAACCAATAGGGACTCTGAGGCTGGAGGATTGCTTGAGCCCTGGAGTTCAAGAATAGCCTCAGCAGCATAGTGAGACCCTGCCTCCAAAAGAAAACCAGAGTTGGAGAGATGGCTCAATGGTTAAGGTGCTTGCCTGCAAAGCCCTAGGACCCAAGTTCAGTTCCCCAGTACCCATGTAAAGTCAGATGCACAAGGTGGCACACGTATCTGGAGTTTGTTTGCAGTGGCTGGAGGCCCTGGCATGCTCATTCTCTCTATCTGCCTCTCTCTCTTTCCCTCACACACACATAAATAAATAAAATAATTTTAAAAAAAGAAGTAAAGGGCTGGAGAGATTGCTCAGTGGTTAAGGCACTTGCCTCCAGTGCCCAAGGACCTGAGTTCAATTCCCCAGTACCCATGTAAGCCAGAAGCAAAAAGTGTCCATTTGAAGTGGCTAGAGGCCTTGGGGGTGCACCCATACTCTCTCTCTCTCTCTCTCTCTCTCTCTCTCTCTCTCTCTCTCTATCCATGCAAGTAAATAAATAAAATATTTTTTTTAAAAAAAGAAGCAAAAAAAAGTTTAAAAAAAGAAGTAAAGTAGTGCTGGGGAGATGGCTCAGAGGTTAAAGGCACTTACTTGCAAAGTTCGACAGCCCAAGTTCAATTCCCCGGTATCCACATAAAGTCCAATGCACACTGTGGCACATGTGTCTGGAGTTTGTTTGCAGCAGCAAGAAGCTGTAGTGCTGCCGTGTTCCGCCCCTCCCCCATCTCTCTCAAATAAATAAATAAATAAACTCTTTTTGGTGGCTCATACCTAAAATCTCAGCATTTAGGAGGCTGCCATAGCACTACAGTGGGAGGATTGCCATAACTTGGAGGTCAGCCTAGGCTAGCATGGGACCCTGAAAAATAGGTAAAATAAAGTGATTGTCTAGCATGAACAAAGCCATGGGCATGGTGGTGCATGCCTGTAATTCCAGAACTTGAGATGTTGAGACAGGAGGATTGTCATGAGTTGAAGGCCAGCCTGGGCTACATAGCTCGTTCTAGGAACACATGGGCTATATAGAGTGAGACCCTGCCTCAAAAATTAAAGAAAGAAAAGAGAAAGAAGAAAGATAAAAAGGTGATGTACCTTTTAGGAAGTTTACATTAGAGATGGCTAAACTCTTGAAAGCCCAGGGCTTGAACGAATAACCCCTATTTCCAATCCTTCCTCCTGAAGGCTTCATTCCATGCTGTTTCTGGATAAATGTGGCGTTTTCTTGACATAGAAAAATGGCCAAGATGATCCATGCCTGTGAAAGGCATTATGTGAGACATCTGGAATGGCTCCTTGCTGCACTGAGTTTTACGTACTGTTTCATTGTTCACAGCATTGAGTATCTTATTTTCTGCTTGGAGGACTCCCTGGGATGCCATGGGCATGAGAATATGATTCTGCTACGTTGTACGTGGTGGGAAGCTGAATTTAGGAGCACTTCCCATGCGATGAGGGCTTGGCACACAAGGCCCCAGCAAGAGCCAGCTCCTCTCCTTGCTATATGATCTTGGACAGCTCACCACTCTAAAACAGATTTACTCTGGGCATTCACTAGTCCACACAGGTCAGATAGACTTCATCTCTGAATGAGGACAAATCTTTTTTTTTCTTCCCCCAAGTATAGTCTCACTCTAACCCAGGCTGACCTGTAGTCTCAGGGTGGTCTTGAACTCATATCAATCCTACCTTTGCCTCCTGAGTGGTGGGATTAAAGGTGTGCATCTCCATGCCTGGATTTTTGTTTTGTTTTGTTTTGTTTTTTGAGGTAGGGTCTCTTGCTGTAGGCCAGGCTGACCTGGAATTCACTACGTGGTCTCAGATGGCCTTGAACTCACAGTGATCCTCCTACATCTGCCTCACAAGTGCTAGGATTAAAGTCGTTTACCAACACGCCTGGCTTTTTTTTTTTACTTTATAACTTTTTATTGTCAACTTCCATATATATACATATATATATATACATATATATACATATATATGTATATATATATATATCATGATCATATCATGACCCTTTCCACCATCCTCCTTTCTCCCCTCCTAACTCCCCCTCCACTGAATTGCTTCTTCTTTCCGACTAGTCTCTCTTCTATTTTGATATCATCATTTTTCCCTCCTATTATGCAGGCCTTATGTAGCATCAGCCACTGTGAGGTCATGAATATCAAGGCCATTCTGTGTTTGGATGAGAGTATTGTAAGCAGTTGCTCCTTTCCTTTGGCTCTTACACTCTTTCTGCCACCTCTTCTGCAATGGTCTTTGAGCCTTGGAGGGTGTGACGGAGATGTCTCAGTACTGAACACTCCATAGTCACTTGTTCTCAGATCTTTGGTGAATCTTTCTTTTTATTTTATTTTATTTATTCATTTTCAAGCAGAGAGAGAGAGAGAGAGAGAGAGAGAGAGAGAGAGAGAGAGAGAGAGAGAGAGAGAGAGCACCAGGACCACCACCTTGTGGGTCTGGCTTATGTGGGACCTGGG
Organism: Zapus hudsonius; assembly: GCA_004024765.1. NCBI lineage: Eukaryota > Metazoa > Chordata > Mammalia > Rodentia > Dipodidae > Zapus > Zapus hudsonius. The sequence goes on from PVHP010021276.1 coordinate 23,820, forward strand.
GAATTGAACCCGGGGCCTTAGGCACTGGAGGCAAGTGCCTTAACCGCTGAGCCATCTCTCCAGCCCGAATCTTTCAACAAATATTCTCAACAGTGAAAATCCACACATCTTACAATGACCCACTCCTGTGACCTGTTATTTCAGAGCCTCTTTCACAGAGGAAAGCATGGTCATTGGAGTGGGTTCCATTGGTTTGGGCTTTGGTTCTATAAAGAAAATCTTCCAGTGTTTCTGAGAAATGGTTTCGCATAAATTGCACAAAATTTGATCTGCCACAAAACTCAAGAGTTACTGATTCGGGTTGCCTTGAAGTCTTGGATGACTGCCAAGTGCAAATAACATCTCCTGCCATGTTGTTCATTGTTGATCATTTCCCAGTGGCTTGTGCACCTGGAAGAGTGACAATCCAGGAGGATGCCCCCGGTCACTTGGCTGTGGCCTGGTCCCGCGTGGATCTGGCTGATTACTACGTGGCGTTTGTGAAGAGTGACGACGGCTTGGAAGTACACTGCAATACGTCTCTCATCCAGTGCAGCTTCTTATCTGAGTGCGGCTTCACATACTTTATCAGTGTTTTTGCCTATAACAAAGCAGGGCAGAGTCCTTTGGGTGATGTATTCAATTATACCACAGGTGAGTCACAGTGACGCTTGTAAAGGGACTTCTGAACTCACTAAACTCAGCAGCAGAATGAATAACCTATTTTACTGACTGACTCACCACCTGAGAGTCAATCCAGGGCCAAGAACAGATATTGAATTTCTTGTCTCAGCTTCTTTCCAGTGTAGGATGATTTGGCTTTGGGGACTGTCATAGTCAGCCACACGCCGCTGGGATGAATCTCCAAACCAGGCACAGTTTTGGGGAGGAAGGTATTTATTGAAACTACAGATTGAAGGGAAGTTACATAACAGCGGAAGAGGCTGGCCCTCTTTCACAGGTCCGAGCACAGAGAAAAACCTATCACCTATACCACACACAAAACAGGGAACAGGCAGGAGGGCCAAGGAGAGAATGTCTTCCCTTTTATATAGGCTTTTGGAGGGGGTCTTACAACCCTTCCCCAGACTTAATGGCTTCCTGAGTCTGGAATTTCCTTTCTGCAAGGCCCACACAGGAAAGGATGTTTACTTCCATCTTCTTTGAGCTTCTTTACATCCTGCCCCTTGATGAGAGGCTGCCTTCCTATAAACATCCTCAGAGACCCACCCAAGATAATTAAAAAGATTCAAGTTGACAACAAAACCTAACCATCACAGGGACCAGCTCATAAGAATGCAAGGTTTCAGAGTGAAGAGAGAAGCAATGTATTTGTTCAATATTGCCCTGAAACACTGAACCCTCCATAAAGTTCTACTCAGTGCTCAGGAGTGTGCGTGACCATGGGGAGGATGAAGTCCCTCCATTTCAGGAGCTCATTGTTTCCCATGAGACCAGAGAGACAGATGCAATGGCCAAGACATCTTATTGTGGCAGGCTTTGGAGTAGGAGACCTGCGATTAAGTTCAAACTTGACCAGTAACTTAGTCATCTGATGAGGATAATGATGTTCACATTACCACTAGTATCCTCTGCTGCAACGTTGATGCAGAAAGTTCTTTAAATGTGATGGAGCAGGGTGTAAATATTTAAAAAATATTTTATTTATTTATTTGTAAGCAGAGAGAGAGAGAGAGAGAGAGAGAGAGAGAGAAAGAGAGAAAATAGGGTACACCAGGGCCTCTAGCCACTGCAAAGGAACTCCAGATGCATGCACCACTTTGTGCATCTGGCTTACATGGGTACTGGGGGATTGAACCCTGGCTCTTAGGCTCTGGAGGCAACTGCCTTAACCGCTGAGCCATCTCTCCAGTACAGAATGCAAATATTTTGATCAGCACCATTATTATATTACTATCCTCCTCCACTAGGCCTGCATCTTACACTGGGCAGGGATTATGTTTTCTTTATGTCTGTCATCTGTGCTTATCACAGCATTATCAGCAGAGCAGAGCTACCTGATCTTTGAAGAACAATAGTGTGAGTAGTGCCTGGGATGAATTATTTACAAATGAGAATAATAAAATAATAGCATAGTCCTAGAGCTGGAGTACAATGTTTAACCAGGGCGAGGGATCCAAATAATTGGTGTTTTGGGGATGTAGAGTAAGAGGTTGTCAGTAAGGTCTGAAGAGCACTGGGAGGACCTTCTGGAAGGCGTGGCCTTGAACCAGAGTTCAAGAATGGATGGAATGAAGGTGGGCGAGAACATCTCAGAGAAACTCCAGGCTGAGTTAGATGTTTGTCATTGGGGTTCTTTTGGGCTTCTTCTAAGATTTTTTTTTTTTTTTTTTGGTTTTTCAAGGTTGGGTCTTGCTCTAGCCCAGGCTGACCTGGAGTTCACTATGCAGTCTCAGGGTGGCCTTTAACTCAAGGCAATCCTCCTACCTCTGCCTCCCGAGTGCTGGGATCAAAGGCATTTGCCACCACACCTCTTCTAAGATCTTTTAGAACAATTATCTCCACCCCCAGCTTTATCTAGTTTAGTGTCTGGAATAGGAATGTCAGGATCTGGGACTCCAGCTCAGTATGGCTATGCCAAGAGGAAAGGACAGGCTTTCTAGCAGAGGGGTCAGCAGTCTCCAATGTGGAGTAGGGATTGAGAAGTCTGCTATGTCCTTGGATGGCATGCTGGGGGTCTGTTCTGGGTGCAGTGGGAAGTCAAGCTTGGAACTGACCAGCCTCATGGGAGTTACTGCAGGAGCTTAGGAGGGCAGTGAGCCAAAGCGGATCTGGCCAGAGAGGTCAGGATGCGATGTCTCCTCCGGCAGCCTTGCTCTTGTACTGTTCTGATCTTGGCTCCCTTTGGCTTCCTGCTTTCAGCTCCCTGTTGTCCTACTGACATTAACCCAGTTTTGGTGTCCAGTGACAGAGTGGAGATCGTCTGGTCTCCTGTCCGTGGTGCTGAACTCTATGAAACCAAGGCCGTGGCTGGATACAATGTGGTGGAGTGTAGTGACACTGCTCCTGCCTGTACCCTCTCCGCTCTGGAGTGTGACACCAAGTACAATGTCACAGTGTATTCCTTCAGTGAGGCTCGGGGCAGCAACCTGTCATGCTCCTCCCACTTCATCACCACAGGTTTGTGCCCCCTGCATTGTTTGTTGCTACCTGAATGATCACTCCAGCTATGTACTTCAGGACAGCCATTCAGTGAGACCTACGAAAGGTTAAATCCAATTAGCCACTCGTGGTGAGGGTCACTAGAACCCTTACTGTACTGAGGAGAGGTAGAGGAAAGAGTAGAAAAAGAAAGTGGGAAAAAAGAGACCAGTGAGTGGGAAAGGCCTTTGAGGACCTGCACACACATACACATGCATACACATGCACATGCATACATATGCATACACATGGACACACATACACATACATACACATGTGCACCATGAGGGTGTGTTTGTTTGTCTTAGTTATTTTTTGCATTTGAAATTTAAAATGCTACATTTTTTTTCTTTTTTTTTCTTTCTTTTTTTTTTTTTTTTTGGTTTTTCGAGGTAGGGTCTCGCTCTAGTCCAGACTGACCTGGAATTCACTATGTAGTCTCAGGGTGACCTTGAACTCACGGCGATCCTCCTACCTCTGCCTCCCGAGTGCTGGGATTAAAGGCATGTGCCACCACGCCCAGCCATTTTTTTTTTCTCTTTTGGTTTTTTCCAGGTAGCATCTCGCTCTAGCCCAGGCTGACCTGGAATTCATTATGTAGTTTCAGACTGACCTCAAACTCACAGCGATCCTCCTACCTCTCTCTGCCTTCCATGTGCTGGGATTAAAGGTGTCCACCACCACATCTGGCCTAAAATGCTGCATTTTCCAGTTGGCCCCAATAATACCTTATGTCAATGCAGGAACCCAATACCTTAGTTCAATGTTGACAGTTTTCTATACAAGGGTAGAAAGTTTCTATGAACTTGCCTACATGCAAGGGTATGGTTGAAAATTATGATTATATTATTTGGAGGAAAATCAATTTTAGACCAAATAGCACATGTAGTATTTTTAATTCAAGTAGTTTCAATGAATAATCTAACATATCTCTTAGCTCCTTGCAGTCCTGAAATAAAAAATATTTCAAAGGATGCATTCTCCAAGGTTAATGTGCACTGGCGATCAGCTAACGACGGTGCCACTTACACGGTGACTGCCCAGGGGAAGATGGGGCTGTTCCAGTGCACCAGCACCGGGGAGGCATGTACGATGGGGGGCCTGCCCTGTGGCTCACTGTTCTCTGTCACTGCTGTGGCCGAAACCCAGGCAGGGAAGAGCCTGCCCAGCTACAGTGTGCCCCTAGAGACAGGTATGTGCAATGCTGACTCAGTGGGGTCCTTCGGAATTGTTTTAGAACATGAACTTTATTGAGTCTACCCTGAGTGTGATGGAAATACTGTAAACTAACAAGCCTCTCAAAGAGGCCCAGTCTTAGGAGGCTGCAGGGTGGAGAGGGGGAAACTAGGTGTGAGTACCCACATACAACCAGATGTGCAAAGTGACACATGCATCTAGAGTGTGTGCCCATTATCTCTCTCTCATAAATAAATAAATAGAATTTTTTAATAAAATAGCTAGCAATTAACCAAATGAGCTGATTTTTAATATATTATTTATTTATTAATTAGAGAGAAGCAGAGAGAGAGAAGGGGAATGGGTTCATCAGGGCCTCTAGCCACTCCAAACAAACTCCAGATGTATATGCCACCATGTGCATCTGGCTTTACATGGGTACTGGGGAATCAAACCTGGGTCCTTAGGCTTTGCAGGCAAGTGCCTTAACTGCTGAGCCATCTCTCCAGCCTGAGCTGACTTATTATTTACCCCTTTGGTTGAGCCCTTTCAAATCTTTCTCTAAAAAATACTTTCTGGGGACAGGGGAGATGGCTCAGCAGTTAAAAGCACTTGTTTGCAAAGCCTGTTGGCCTGGGTTCAATTCTCCAGCCACTCACATAAAGCTAGACAGGTATTCATTTATAATGGCAAGAAACCCTGATGCCCTTCCCCCACCTTCCACCATATACACACACATGCAAATAAATAAATTTTAAAAAAGACAATGCTTTCTGAGTTTAGTTTTCTAATCAGGAAGAGGGAATTAGTATCTATAGGCTGGTTGTTAGTACTGAGCTAACTACCCTAAGCACTTCGCATGGTACCTGGTGTATGTGTATGGTAGGTGCTCCATAAGAGTACACTGCTCCTGCTTCTAAGCATTGGGCAAATTACCTAAATTACTGTGGGCATTATTAGCATTAATCATGAACAAAATCTAGGACACTACTTTGAACATTGTTTTCTCGTATTTAATATAATAGATGGTATTTTGACTATAGAAGTCAAAAGACTTTTAAAAAAAACCCAGCAGCAGCAGAATGAGTAAATGCCAAATCCATGTGAAGGTTCTAAGAATCCTATGTCTTGTATATGGGGGTCCCAGAAAAAATTGAGGTGGCTGTGGGTATCTTAAGTGGTTAAGAAACCATGCCTTTAGGGCTGGAGAGATGGCTCAGCAGTTAAGGTGCTTGCCTCCAGTGCCTAAGGCTCTGAGTTCAATTCCCCAGGACCCACATAAACCAGACCCTGGTGGCCCTGGTGCTCTCTCTCTCTCTCTCTCTCTCTCTCTCTCTCTCTCTCTCTCTCACACACACACACACACACACACCTCTCTGCTTGAAAATGAATAAATAAAATATTAAAAAAAAGAAACCATGCCTTTATATCAGTGATTTACTATGAAGAGTATAAGAAAGACAAAATATATTTTATGGCAAATGTTATGACATGTTATACAAGAACAGA
>PVHP010021277.1:0-29580 GCA_004024765.1 Zapus hudsonius
CCACCCTCCCCACTTGAGTCTCTAGTCTGAGCCATCTTGGAGGGCTCCTGCACTCAGCTCCCAGGCTGCATCCCTCCTGGGGTGGGGCTGAAGGGAGGCCTGGGAAGTGATGCTAGAAATACAAGCCTCGTGGGTGCATTTCTCCTGCTGAACATCTGCAGGGAAGCAGTCAACCTACCACACTTCTGAAATGACTGAGTATGCAGAGGGAAAAATGTTACATGCTCTGAAACAAACCCCTCTGCTCCGCTTCCTCCGGAACTCTAAAGACACTGGTGAGCACTCCAGGCTGGACAGACTCTCTCCTGGTCATTCTCCAGGTCACTGTTTGGGGGCAGGCTGTTGTATTTTTTGTTTTTGATTTTGTATTTTCCCAACTCAAAATACTAACAGAAGTCAAATAAGACTTGCCCTGTGTCTTATAAATGTATAGCCTGTTTGACACCATCATTGAATCTTATATTTTTAGCGTTGTTTACCAAAGTATAGCAACCTATGCAATCAGTTAGCTCTTTAAGCTATTTTGAGTATGATTACAGAAAGGGAGGAGGGAAAAGAACATCTAAAACACACAAAAATTATTTTTAAAAACCCATTCTAGGAAAAGGAAATGCCAGAGAAGATAAAGGAATCTTAACGAACAACAAATTCATCTATTTCTCTTCTCCCAAACCGATACCCTTCTAAAGCAGTTTGCTTGAGGAACGGTTTTGCATCATAGATCTGGGTCGTGTTTTTCAGGAGTGCTTGCCCTGCACGAGGCTGCAAGAAACGCAGGAACCCAACCATCCAGTTCAGCCTTGGAGGGAAAGCGAAGATCTAATCACCCGAGATGGCGATTACATAACAGAATGAATGGCGTGTGCACACACCACCCCAAGTCTCAAAGGAATCCGCCTTTGGCTTCTGGTCATGGAAGAGGCCTTTTTTCTTTTTCCTTTTTTCCAACCCCTTGGTGAAGATCACTCAAATAAAAAATGCTTCTCCAAGACCAAGTGGGGCGTCTTTGGTAGAAAGAGGTCACTTAAGGATGATGCACACGCACCCCCTCCCCCAGCCACAACGCAGCAGGGTGTCCACCTAAGTGCAGGTGCATTCACCCCAGCCCCAGCCTGGGGGGTGGGGGTCCTGCTCCCCACGACAGCCGCGACCTCCCCTCCCCGGCTGGGCTGCCGAGTGCTCCTCTCTTAGAGAAAGCCAGGTACTCTGGAAAGTAGCCGTGTAAGAATACACAAACCCCTGATGATGTCAGCGTGTTATTGACTTTCCAAGTCTGAATGACTGAGCAGAGGCGCGGGGGTGGGGCGCCATCCATCCGGCAGCGCGGGGACCGGCCGAGCGAAAATGGGCTCGGGCGACGGGCGGGCGGGCGGGGGAGGGGCGCCGGCGGCCGCCGGGCTCCGCCGCCACCGAGTCGGGGTCGCAGCCGTCCGGGAGGGCGGGGCCCCAGCTCGGGTCCCCTCTGAGATTGACGTTTGTCCCCAAACTCCTGGGACAGAAGTCTGGGCAGCCGTCCCCACCCCCACCCCCAGCTCCTACCACGTGGCAGAGAGCGAGGTACCAAGCGGGGAACCTGGTCACCCCGAGGGGGGAGGGGCCGAAGGGCCAAGGGTCCCCGCACCCCACCTGCTTCTTGGATGGCAGAACCTAGGGTCCATTTTCCCGGTGGCTTCCCCTCCCCTCCTCCTCCTCCAGGCGACTGCACCGCAGCTGCGGTGACATTTTCAGGGCCAGGAGGATTGGCTGGTTGATGGAGCCGGCCTTGCAGGTGCGGGGTCCAGGGCTCCCGTTCTCACCCGGCCAATTGACCGCAGGCTCTCGGTCAGGTTCAAGGCTAGGTGTGGAAGCAGGCTGGGTTGCCCTTAAAAGGAATTGCATTTCAAAGCCCGGGATCCCGAGGCCGGTGCTGCACCCTGGGGTGGGGCCTCCTCCCTGGTGGGGTCCCCAGCGGGGTCCAGCCACCCAGGGTCCGCCTGGACCTGGCTGTTAGCTCCCCAGGGACCAGGCTCGCCCCCATTCCAGGGCCAACGAGGCCCCACCCCCACTGGCAAGGGCTGGGCCTTTCATAGTCCTGGACTGATGGGTGCAAACTCCAAATGCCTCTTGGATCTGTGAACTGGGAGCGGCTGCACTTGTAAATGGGGGTGGCCAAGGTCGTCTGCAGACTTGGGGGCGGAGGGTAGGCGGAATCTCCACTGCAAAGGCTACCTTGTGCAAATAGCTAAATTCTATGGGAACGTTGTTTCATCGGTCAGGCCTGAGCCCCTGTGGGTGTTTCTGGAAACACCTTTCAACCAGCGCTAGACCCTGGGTTTCCTAAGCCCAGCCCTTCCCCCACTCTGCTGAGGCCACAACCCTAGGGACCCTCCCACACCCACAAAGTTAGGTGGTGGCTGAGGGCTGAAGAGAGCATTAGCTCTAAACTAGAGTCGTCCATAACCCTGTTACCTTGCCCCTGGAGATTGGTCCAAGAGTGAAGAGACAACATATTTTTGTCCAATCAGTAGCTTTCTTAGGAAATTTGAAACTGGAAGTGAAAAAGACATTTTCTCCCTAAGGAGAAAACAGCAAGAAATGATAAAGTTGGGAAAGTTCTATATGACCTTGCTTCTGGATGGTGTGTGGGAGGCTGCCAGGATGATGACAGAGATACAGATAAACCCAAAGCTGAGTAGCCAGCAGGGGTCTGAGGTTAGTGACAGCGCTGACCCTGTGTCCTTGACACAGCCCAGCCTGCCCTAGATTCCTGTGACAACCTGGTATTTGTTCATTAATTCTCCTCATTGTTTAACTTAGCTTATATCTTTGTTACTTTCAACACCCCCAAAAGCCAAACATAGCATTCCAAGAGGAGTTCAGGACTCCCTCATGAGGCCCCACCCCAGAGTGCTGAGCTGTGACCCCTGAGTATATGTCCCAGATCTCCTGACCAGATGCACCATAAACAGAACTCCGATTGTGCAGAGCCAGGTTTGAGGGGACAGGAAGTGGCCTGGTGGCTCTTGATGGAAAGCACTAGAAATGGATGCAAGCTCCTTGAAGCCCGTCCTGTTCAGCCCTGGTGGTGATTAGGGTTATTAGCGTGACTAGAAAGGAAAAGAGAAAGAGACTGGTTCCCCTCTAAATTACATTTAATAAAAATCTTGAAGAAAATGAGTGAATTGTCAGGCTTAATCATTCCCCATGGGTTTGGCTAGAGAGAGGCTGAAGTGATTAGTGTTTAGCATTTAAGGGAAAGCAGAGACACACTTTATCTGCGAATAAAATGCAGCAAAGGCTTAACCTCCTTTCATTCCTCCTCATTTATTTCCAAAAGGATTTTTTTTCCAGCTCATGAGTCATTTCCAGTCAGATTCAAAGACAAAAGCCGGCTAATGGTGTGTCTGTGAGTGGTGAGTCAGGTTCCCACCCTGCCTGGTAGTGAACTCCCTGCAGTTTGCAGCCACCAGGCCCTGGCAGAAGCTGTCATGTGCAGCTCCCAGGGAAGGTTCCAGAGCTGCAGTGTGGGTTCTCCCAGCTTCCTTGGCATTCCCCAGCCGGCAGTGCTGGCCATCCCAGCTCCCCTGGCACCTGGCAGTGGATCTCAACTAATAGCACCTTGGGGTGTTTCCTTCCTGGTGTGGTGCAACTGAACAAACACAGGAGAAAGAACCTGGTGGTGTAGTCTAACATCTTTGATCCCAGCACTCCTGAGGCTGAGGCAGGAGTTTTAGGCCAGCAAATAATAATAATAATAATGGAGAGAATCATTTGCTATTTTGAGGACTGTGATAGCAGTGTGAAAACCCTTGGCCATCTCTACATCTTGCCATTGCTCAGATGCATTTTATCTGGTTGGCTGTTTTGTTGGGGGAGCCGGGATCTTGCTAAGTAACCCAGATTGGCCTTGAACCTGCCCTAAGTGCTTCCTCTTCTCCAGAACATTCCATTCTCCATAACAGTACCACAGCCATGCCAAAAAGCAAATCATTCATTCATGTACTGGTTCATTTACTTACTTAGAATGTCTCATCTAGCCCAGGCTAGCCTCAACCTCCCTATGCCTCCAAGGATGATATGGAGCTCTGTTCTCTGGTCTGTATCTCCCAGTGCTGGGAATTACAGGAATTACAGGCGTGCATCACCACGCTGGCTCCACAGTGCCTGCTTCTAACCCAGGCCTTCCTGCATGATAGGGAAACACTCTGCTGAGTTCCCTCCCCATCCTACATAAAGACACAATTCATGGTTTGCTCTTTTCTCCCATTCACTGTGCCCAATCCTTCAGCACCAAAGGTCTTAGCACCAAGGATATCCACTCATGGACGTCACTATGCACCACACCGGCCCCTGCTCACTAAGCAGTGACCCATAGAAACCTCAGCACTGAGCAAATCTCACAGCCGTACACAGGCCAGCCTCCCACCCTGCCTGTGTGCATCACCCTGACTTCTTTCTCCCAGCTCAGACATGAGACCCTCCCTCATCCCAGCCTCTTCTTAAATCTCTGCTTCCCTCTGGCTGGACAATTCCTCCGGCCCTTCTTCAGGAGGGAACTCCCATTTCCATCATAGTTCATTCAAGCTGTCATAACAAAAATACCATAGACTGGAGCTTAAACACCACCACTCTGGAGGTTAGAAAGTCGAAGATCAAGGAGTCAGTTGAGTCACATCCTGGTCTTGTGATCTTGGTTTATGGGTGCACGTTATCTTGCTATCCCCTCATGGGGCAGAGAAAGACGTTTTGTCTCGTCTTATAAAGGCATTAATGTATTTCCTCATGACCTAATTACCTCTGAAAGTCCTGACCTACACACACCTTCTTATTAGGGATTAGGGTTTCAGCATATGAGCGTGTCCACAAAAGGTTTCTTCAGTGCCAACTCCAAGGCCACCCCCACGGAGAGGCCTCACATCCCACATCCTAGCACCCTACCCAGTTTATGGAGTACACCTACTGCTCATTGTAGGCAGTGATCAATTGCCAGACTCCTCTGCTTGCTTTCTACTGCAGTCTCTGTGTCCCTTCAAACGCAGCCTCTGGGAAGGCTGACATCTCATCAGCTTGTCCTTGCCTCTTTGATGAGTTCACTGGCCACCGTGGGCTTCATATTAAAGACAGTTTGTGTACATTTGACCCAAATTGTAGTTCTTTGGAGTCATGTGCATTGCACGTTGGATGAACCAGGGAAATATACATTACCAAATATTTTATGTGTTTGCTTTGGGCTGAGTGGACACAGTGGTTGCTTTGGACTGAGAGAGAAGCTTTGAGGTATGATTAAATAGTAAACTATGGTTTTATTTGGAAGGACAGGAAAAAGTGAACTTACTCTTTCTCTAAAACTGAGCATAGTTTCCCAGCTTTTATCCTTAAATTATAATTTCAAGTTATTTGGACATACTGTATCTTGTGTTTGAGGTTTTCACCCCCATTCCTTGAAATTATAGTTTATTCCTTAATGTCCTTGACATCAGGACACATAACTTGTGTTTATAAAATTTCGATTACTATCTTACCAAGATAATTGTTACTAAGTTCCAAGCTTAATTTCCCCTCCTTCATTGTCTTATTTAAAGAGACAGTTAAAATCATACTTCTGAGTCAGAGCCTGAATTTGGGTGTAAGACTTGGGATATATATATATATATATATATATATATATATATATATATATATATTTTTTTTTTTTTTTTACTTCACATTGTATTTAGCAGGCACCTGCTAGTCTGGATGATGGCCAGAGGTGCACTAACCAGGGCCTGAGCAGTCCATCCAGGGTCTGGGATTTCAGACATACACAAGGGAATTCTTCACCCACTAGCTGATGTAAACTCAATCTGGGCTCTTCACTATATTTGGGTAATAGTCTTCAACATGGACTTGGCATATATATACATGCCTTTTCCAATGACTTTCACTCAGTCCACACTAGGGACACAAGGGTCAGTGTTTATGCTCACCCATATAATAATATAGCAGCAGCTCCTATGGCAAAAGACGGATGCTGTGTTTTGCTGAGTTGTTTGTTTGCTTGTTTTGTTTTTTGTTCTTGATTTTTTTGCTTTTGTGTGTGTGTGTGTGTGTGTGTGTGTGTGTGTGTGTGTGTGCGCGCGCGCACATGTATGTGCGCTTGTAAAACACCCGTGCATTCACCTGAGGCAGAGTGTGCTCACCTATACGGTGACTACAGCAGACCATCAAATATCACACTGCATCACTCTTTTTTTGTTTGTTTGTTTGTTTTTGAGGTAAGATCTCACTCTAGATAGTCCAGGCTGACCTGGAATTCACTATTTAGTATCAGGGTGGTTCACATATCTGGAGTCTACAGTGGCAAGAGGCCCTGGCATGCCCATTCTTTCTCATTTGTCCAAATAAGTAAGTAAATACATAGAACTGTTTAAGACAGCCAACCACAGCCTGTCATGAAGGGGAAGTTCTCAGGATGCCTACCCCTCCCTGAGGATTTATATACAGCTAATGGTTGATGGGAGAAGGGGAGACTTTTTATCAGCTATATAGCCACGAAGAAGGTGTCCATCCTCCTGTAAGCAACCCTAATTGAACTCATTAGGTTACACACCAAACAACAATCTCCCCGACAAAAAATGAAAATAAGTAAAGTTTTAGAAAAGAGGGCTGGAGAGGTATCTCAGTGGTTAAAGGCGCTTGCTTGCAAAGCCTGATGTCCTGAGTTTGACTCCCCATTTCCCAAGAAAAGCCAGAAGCACAAAGTAGCACACGCGTCTGGAGTTTGTTTGCAGTGGCAGGAGGCCCTTGTGTGCCTATACTTACCTCTCTCTCTCTCTCTCTCTCTCTCTCTCTCTCTCTCTCTCTATCTATCTCTATCTCTATCTCTCTTTCTGCCCCCCTCTCTCAAATAAACAAATAAAATGGTTTTTAAAATATATATAAGGCTACCATTTCTGTCAAAATGAAAATAAATAAACTAAAAACAAACCACTATAAAGGAGAAGGGGGCTAGTTGGGAAGAAGAAAAGACCCCTTGGGAGTGGGCGAGACATACAAGAAGGCAATGGGGGAAGGGTGAATAATACCAAAATACATTATTATGCAGATATATAAAATGTCATCATGAAACCCATGGTTATGGATAATTAAAAGATATGCTATTAAAAATTAACAAAAAAAAAGAACCATCCTGGACTGCCACTAATCAGCAGTCATTAAATATTTCCTGAATAACCACGGAATCTGAGAACAAAGCATTTGAAGCAGGAGTCAGGAATCTGCTGTGGAAGAGTGGGCTGCGGGCTCAGCAGAGACGGAACGCGACAAGTGTAACAAGCTGTCTTTCTTCTGCAACCTTATATGGTATGCTATGGGGTTTGGATCGTACCCACGGCCTTGAACTTTTTAAGCAGTGGTCTGTCTTAAATGTGAATGTGCCTACAATGACTGGGGCCCAGAGCCCAGGGACAGTTGACCTGGGGAGGCAGAGGCTGGATGGGTGCCTCTCAATTCTAGCCGTCTAAGTGTTGGCTTACTTGACAAAGACTCTGCTGGATGGCAGAAAGAAAATCCCAAACTCAGACATCAGGATGGAGGTCTTCTTAGCCAGACTTCTTTCAACCACTTGAGTGTGGGCTGTCACAGTGACAGTCACTTACCCTTGTATAACAACACCACAGAGCTCACAAAGGCTTTCCCAACTATTTCATCCGAGGACTCAGAGACGCACAAAGCACTCCAGGCAGTATGCTTAAGTATCTAGCCACTTCACTGCTTAAGAAAAGAAACAACACTTGTGTCCTGAAATATCACCAGGCCATGTTGTAGGGAATGTCTGAGAAAGCAGTGCAAATACCATCTGGGGCCCCGCTTTTCTCCCTCTAAGAAACACCGCGCTGGGCCTTAGGTTTTCAGAGATGGGAGGTTAGTGTGGTGTCCAGCCTGATCCTAAAGGTTCTATTGGTGGTATCAAATGACTCGCCTCTCCAGCTTTAGTCACTTGAGAGGCCCACAGACACTCTCATGAAAGCCCCGACAGGTGCAATAGGTACTTTCCCCAGTGGCTTCTGCAGAGAAGCAGAGGTTACATGTTGCTTCCTCCAACCAGTGAGAGAGCATTCGGGCTTGGAAGAATATTTATAGGGCTCCCAGGAATTCCCCAATGGTCCCCCTAAGACTTTGTATACCCCAGAAAAGGTATGTTTCTACACAAATATCTTTGTATATCCACTCCCCATACCTCCCTTTCTTGGCAGCGTGTCAATTTGATCAGCCCAAGTGATGTATTTCTCATAGACACAGACTTGTAGAGCTGGAAGGAGCTGTGGAATTAACCTAGTACCTCTATCCTCTGCATTTTCTTTCTTTCTTTTTTTAATGAGTAACTTCTTTTTTTTTTAATTTATTTATTCATTTTCAAGCAGAGATACAGAGAGAGAAAGAGAGTGTGTGTGCACCAGGGCCACCACCTTGTGGGTCTGGCTTATGTGGGACCTGGGGAATTGAACCCAGGGCCTTAGGCACTGGAGGCAAGTGCCTTAACCTCTGAGCCATCCTCTCTCCAGCCCTATCCTCTGCATTTTCTGCTTGATACAATTGAGGTTCAACAAGGAAAGGAAGGGAAAGGGAAGAAAACCAATGCTTAAGAGGCTGCTCTCGTAGTCCAGATCTGTGTCAGGCAGGGTTCCTGCCATCCCGTATCCCTCCCTGGGATAAGAAACCTCTCAGTTAAATGTATTGGTCAAGATTCCCCACATAAATGGAACATATATGGATGGAGGAAATTAGTTTAAATAGTTGCCAGTACACAATCTGCAGGGTGGCCAGAACCCCAAAGAGAGAAAGGCTGAGACTCAAGTCCAAAACCCATCTCCTAACAGAAGTCCTGTTTACTCAGAGAGGTTGATCTTGGTTCTCCTCAGGCCTTCTACTGATCAGATGAGGCCTTCTCTCTTGATGGAGAAAGAGCAGCATTGCTTGACTCAAAATACACACATTTAAGGCTGAGTGTGTATCTCAGCGGCAGAGTACCTGCCTAGCACATCTGTGAGGCCTTGGGTCTCATTCTCTAAGCTAAAAGGAAGAAATCCATGTATTTATATTGATTTTTATCAAAATGCTGTCTCAAGTCTGGAGATATAACTCAGTGGTAGAGTGTATGCCTGGCAAGTCCAAGGTTTGATCTCCAATAAGCAAAAAAATAAATAAATGAAAAACAAAAATTCCTTCTCCAAAGCAACCACAATCATGTTTGACTGAATCTGTGAATACTGTTTGAGTCAAGTTGAAAAATAAAATTATCACAGTAGATAACAGTTTCATAATTTTACAAACAGAAACTGAAAACCGGGTCCCAGAAAAATCTGACTTAACCAAGGCCACTTTGTTGGTGAGGTGCGACTAGAACGTGAGTCCTCTTCCCACTAATTCATGTTTTATTCTCCAAAGAAAATAACATTTTTGAATTCCTAAAAGATGACTATTTGCCAGACTCCAGTAAATAATAGACATCGGTGGCATTTAACAGATCACCACCATGCAGGCAAGGGAGTGGAATCGTGAGCAGTGCTCAGTCCCAAGTCCATGGCAGCAAGTAGAGACTGGATCCAAGTCTATGTGGTTTTTATACTATGACGGGGCATTCTTGTCTGTCATTCTCTTCCTGTTCATTCTTCAGGATGTATTTTCTTCCCAAACTTGAAAATGATGATCCAGAGTCTTCATCCACAAGATGGTTTTCTCAATTCAAGGTATTTTCAAACATCAGATAGTACTATCAGATGAGGAAACTGACTTTGAAAAAACGCATACAAACTCAGGGAGTTAGCTCAGTGGGTACGTGTTTGCCACACAAGCATTAAGATCTGACTTTGGCTCCCTAGTACCCACGTGAAAGCCAAATGGGGCACAGCACTCCCATAATCCCAGTGCTGGGGAAGAGGGGAGAGAGGTGAAGAGGGAAGAAACTCTGGAGGTCACTGACTAGCTGGTCTGGTTGAATTGGGGAGCTCCAGATACAGAAAGAGACCCTTTCTCAAAAATAAGGTGGAAGATACTAGACAACTACATCTGACCTTAACACACATGTACATACATGTTCATGGACCTGCCCACACACATGCAAACATGATACACATCTGTATGCATGGATACACACATTAAAAAGATAAAGAAAAAGAAATATGCAAAGTCTCTTCCATGTCATAAGGAGTACATTCTTAGAAACAAATCCCCCAGGAAACAATACACCCCTCACTCAAAGCTCTTCTGTGGCTCCTCCTTTCCAGTTGCCTCTAGGGTCGGGGTCACTTGCTTTTCCAAAGTAGTTTCAATGTCAGCAAATGTTCATTGTTTGATTTCGTTTTTGGGAAATAACCCAAAATCATTAGTGCCAATACTGGTAAGGAAGGCATATAATCAAAATCAGACAAGTTAGATTAAGAATGTAAAGCTGAGGGATTAGAGAGATGGCTCAGTGAGGAAGAGCAAGCATAAGAACCTGAGGGGCCCCCAAGACCCAGAACTCCTGTAAACAGCTGAGCGTGGCCACACACTGTAAACCCAGTTCTGTGGGGAGCAGAGACCTTCCCCAAACAGCAAGTGTTAGAATCAGTAAGAGATTCCATCTACACATATAGATGAATGATGTAAGAGGGGGCATCCAACATTCTCCTCTGGACTCCATATGTGTGTGCATAAGGTATACACATCAGTACATACATGTATGCACACACACACACACATGATGACAAATGAGGCTGACTATTAAAGAATGAATGGTTTTCTTTAGAGATCTGGAAAGGGGCTGCAGATACATTTCAACAATGACAGTAAAGGTCATACTGAAGTTGGAGAAGGTTGTCCATCAAGTGACTGTACAAGGGAAACAATGGCCTGTTTTCTATCATATTGCTGTGGGTCATTCCATATATGAAATTTGTTTAAAAATACATTTACAAAGCTGTGTCGGAAGGAGACACTCACATACTCTGGTTTCTTTAAACCACATGATCGCCACAACATTAAGAGTTATACAACCTATGAAACTGTGCACAGGAGAAAGTGATTGTAAATTTTTCATTTTTTTTTCCAATTCTGATACTGCCCAGAGGTAAATCAGTCAAAGGATTCTTCCTGGAAGCTAAGTGTCTTTCCCTTTCTCGATAGGCATCTCTAAAATATGTGGGAGAAATGATCCCTTCCCCCCAAAGCAGATGAAAGAGCTGTAGGTCTTTTAAGTTCAGAACAGAAGGTCTTCCTGTCATACAGTCTCTCTCTTCATGTCCCCTCGTCATACCCCTCATAATCCACACATGGAAGTCCCCTTAGATTTCACACATAACTAACTCTTGACCGAGATCTGCAGCATCAGCCTGGTGTCCTCCTGAATTTTATTTAAGAAATTCGTGTGTTTTGGGGGTCAATGAGAACCAAGGCTCTGCTACTGTCCTGGTATTCCCAGTCACTGAATTTCATGAGCATTCATGAAGATGTCCTCGGCTGTCAAATGGAATTGATTGTACATCTGCTCTGTGTAGGGCCCTGGGTGGGGGCCCAGGATGGATTGATTGTACATCTGTTCTGTGTAGGGCCCTGGGTGGAGGCCCAGGGGCCCAGGGAGATGCAAAGCAGTGTCAAAAGTCCCAGCTCTTTTTCATTTCTCTTATTGGAGGTCACTGCAGATTCTAATATGATCCATGACTGAACAGAATGTGAATTAAGGAGTGTTAGGGTTAATATGATTTTTAACTAAGTAATACTTGAGTATGAAATGGAAATGGCGTGTCTTTTACCTTTGCCCCCTTCCTAGAAAAAGTCCAGCCCTCATTGTGGGAGGGCTTCTGAGTGGAGAGTCAGTGTAAGGATTTTTTTTTTTTTTTTGAGGTAGGGTCTCACTCTAGCCCAGGCTGACCTGGAATTCACTAGTCTCAGGGTGGCCTTGAACTCATGGTGAACCTCCTGCCTCAGCCTCTTGAGTGCTGGGATTAAAGGCGTGCACCACCACGCCCGGCTGAGAGTCAGTGTGAGGAAAAGCATTATGTTCACCAAGAAGACTCCGAGAGTCATCGAGATATCTCATGTCTTCTTCAGCATTGGCCTAAGGGCCTTACTCTTGCAATGAGAGCCCTGTTCCACAGGAGCATCAGTCAACTCACTTTCCTTTGCCCTGAAGTCTTGTCTTCCTTATCCTCACAGAATTTTATATTTCTAAAAACATTTTTCACTTTTCCCAATATGTACTATTATTTTTTGTGCTCTATGGTCAGTACCTCCTCCGATGCCCCAAGTGGAGCCATTTTCTTCACATGCTCCAATTCAAGACTGTGTGCAGTGAGCCCCAGAATCTTAGAAGCATCTCTGTAGACAGGTCTCAGGCAGGGAGAAGCGGGAGAGAAGGAAAGAGCTTACAGGGAGTATGCTAGGATAGTTCAAGTTTAAATTTCTTCTCCTGGTCTCCAGAACATGTTGTGGACTTAGAAAGCATCGTCTTCAATTTTGTCATGTTTTCATTAAAAGAGGTATTGGGGGGAGGGGCTGGACAGATTGCTCAGTGGTTAAGGCACTTGCCTGCCATGCCTAATGACCTGAGTTTATTTTGCCAGTACCCATGTAAGCCAGATACACAAAGTGGCACATGCATCTGGAGTTCGTTTACAGTGGCTAGAGTCCCTGCCCATTCTCTCTTTCTCTTTCTCTCTCTTTCCCTCCCTCCCTCCCTCCCTCACCCTGTCTCTCTCTTTCTCTCCCTGCAAATAAATAAAATAAAAATATTTCAAACAAAAGAGGTATTGGGGAGTAACTAAGAAAACCACAGGAAGAGGCTCCCAGGTAAGAGGAAAGGGCATGTCTCTTCAGTTTTTTGGTTTTTTTTTTTTTTTTTTTTTTTTTTGAGACAGGTCTCATGTATCTTGGCCTGACTAAATAGCTGAGGATAACCTTAAATTTCTGATCCTCCTGCCTCCACCTCTTCAGACTTAGGACTATCGATGTGTGCCACAGGCTCAGAGAGCTTCTTCACAGACTGCTGGGAGGAGAAAAGCTTGGAGGAGACTGCAGAATCAGGGAAAAACTTGCAAAAGTGACCCTTAAACTGAGTTTTGAAGAATGAATGGTCATTGCTAAGGGAAGAAGCAAAAGAAAGTGAATCCAGGGTGAGGAAGGCCAGGGCAGGAACCCAGAGCTATGCAGCACGGCAGTGGGTATGAGACACTCTGGACCATTCCAGAGATGAATGACAGTCATATGAAGGAACAGGAAGTTAGAGAAATAGGTAAGACCCAGACCATGTCTTGTCTGCTATAAATAAATAACCAAATGTAACACTGGATAGTCATTGACACTTCTTTCTCTTGGTTTCTTGAGGTTTTTCTGTTTTTAGATTATTTATTTATTTATTTATGGTGGGTGGGCAGGGTCTCTTGCAGCTACAAAGGAACACCAGATGCTTGTGCCACGTTTTTGCATCTGACTTATATGATTGGTCTGCAAATTGAACTCTGGCCAGCAGGCTTTGCAAGCAAGTGCACTTAACCTCTGAGCAAGCTTTCCAGCCGGTTTCCTGAGGTTTTGAGAGTAGACTACATGGATTTAATAATATAGCTCATCCTCATTTATCAACATTTTGTGCTTAGCATTGTTAATTTTATTGCGGAGGAGAACCATGAAGCATGGTATATATCATGACTCAAATACCACCCTGAAGAAACATCTGGAAATGGGTCATTTATAACAGTGCTATTACAGGTAGGTAGTTGTTTTAGGGGTTTCCAGGGGATACATTTCTACGTGTAGTTTATAAAAGACACCTTCAAGTCATCACCAAATGATGCAGTTATAAATTAGTCCTCGCTGTCAGGAATAAGCCCTGTACGTGTGGCTCACAGTTGTTGTTTACAAAGACGCTCTCCAAGGCTGAACTCTACCTTAGTACAATCAGCATCTAAAGCTGACTCTTGCTACAAGGCACTGAGAAACTTCTCTGGCTGGAGAGCAGGCTAACACTCATTTAATTCCTCTGCGCCATAAACTGATGGCTGAATATGCTTCAGAGATTCTTTTAGGACTAGCTGGGGGATGAAATCAATCAGTGCATAAATTACAAGAAAAGTGCTGTTGGTGTCAAATTGCCTAAACTCTCTGAATGTAAGTCTAATTTCCTGTTAGATCCGTAATGTTACCAATCTCACCCTATTATTTTTAATGGGACTGAAACTGCAGTTGCCAGGCATTCAAAGAGGGCAGAAGATCGTGAATAGTTAATGAGTCCCACCAACTAATAGCGAGCAGAAGGTGTTCAATGACAGGCATATTGTACCTCGGGCTCTCAATGGTCCACCCTGATGCCTATATGCAGGTTCAATTCTATTTCTTTTTGCATCTGGAGCCCCCATTCCTTCCGCTAGCTTGCTCTGTGTACTGCAAAGGCCAGCTGAGTGTAGGCATCCGACCACCCTAGCAAGTCTTCCCCTCCCCCACACACACCAAGATAAAAACCCTGAGTTGGAACAGGAACTCTTGGCTACACTTTCCCTAGCTCTCGCCCCACCCCCACAGCTCGTGGCCACATTTCACTGACTCACAATTTCCAAGTATGATCAGCCTGTGAAAAGGAAAGATACAGTCACCCACAAAGCAGCAGGCTGAGGAGCTGGCCAGGACCTATCCAGCAATGGTCCCCCTGGACAGCAAACAGGAAATCTAGGTGACAAGAGCAGTTCAAACCCCTGGAGGATGAGAGCACTTCACCCTGGCTGTGTCTCTGCACTCTCAGCACAGGGAGCTTGCCTCAGTTGACACCGCACTGTGGAGTCAGGGGGGTGCAACTGGGTCCTTCCCTAGTCTCTCAAAATAATCAAATTATTTAGTCAATGGTAAAGCATACTGAATCTCGTTACAGGAATCAGGTTGGAGAGGAGTCCCTCTGGATTGGCGTCTAGGGATTTCCTACACTGTGTGGGCGGGTGGCATCGCGCAGGGCATTGCAGCCTTCAGTCCTTATGAAACAGGTCCTCAAATGGCAAATAGGGTGAAGTTCAGCCAATGTTTGAACAGGAAGCAGCTCCACCCTTTCCTTGATAAAGTCTCTTTTTCTTTAAGAAAAAAAAATCGCAACTTTCTAAACCACCTCATTCTTTAAAATTTACTTTGTTTGAAGGAACCAACAGTTCCCAGATCCAATTCTCTGGTGTCTCTTTCTCTCCTGTTACCCTTACAGATGCTAGGTGAATGAACGGGGGAGTCCTGTGACAAAGAGTAACTGTCATTGTGTCAGCTGTCAACCTGTCAGAGGAATCTGAAGAGTGACATTTTAAAATGGATTCAAAGAACTCGCAAGGAGCAAAACAGGAACATGATTAGATCTAGGTACTTGGTCAGTTTTCTCATTGCTTAACAGATAGTCTCGGAATGAGATTCCCATTCTACTACAGGATTTAGATGTGAACATAAATGAATGAGTGAGTGAGCAAATGAATGAATACATAAGTGCAACGAGAAGAAAGCAGCCCAGTTCAATGCCTGTGTAATTTGTGGCTATGAGAGGCGTTAGTAGAACTAAAGCTTAAGTCCAAAGAAACTGGCCAATCTGCCAATGCAGACTTCCTAGGTTTGGTTTGGAAAAGCTCGTGGCAGTCCTTTATCTGGCATCCTGAATATGGATAGTCTCATAAACTAGACCAAAATGCTTACCAAGATGATGCTTGCTCAACTGGAAAGAGACTTGGAAAAAAAACCACCTCAATGTGCTCATGTGAAAAGTGAGTCACAGAGAGAGAGCAAGGACATTTCAGGACTCGTTAACAGCTGTCGGGGATGGAGATTACCCTATTCCAAGTCCCTGCAAGTTTCCAGGGTGAGCCGTATCTGGCTTACCTAACTGATTAATTTTCTCTTTTCAACCTCTGAGACTGTAAATGAGATTAGAACGTTTGAACAAAGGGAATTTCTATGGTTCATCACGTGTTATCAAGAGAGAGACTGAACTCATAATAAAATTCTTTCTGACACAAATACCTTGGCCAACTGTTGAGGCGTGTCAGCTCTGTACACATTGTGATGTTATTATTAGCCAAGACTCACTGTGTTTATATCTGCAGTCAGGTTCAAGGAAAAGACACTAAACTCTCATGAAATATTTACCCAGGGCACAGCCTTTCCCTCAGAAATCAAGTTATTTCCTGCTTTAATACCAAAATGTCTATTTTTGTGAAATGATCTTTCCATAAGCATACTTTATCAGAGAATGTTGCAAGATTTTCCAACATCCGAAAAAAAAAAATGGTTAGATCATCGCGGGCTTTTAGAGTGGAAAGAAAATGAAACAAACCCTTTATAATCTTGGGCACTGTGCAAGTTATCAAGAATTCCTCAAGTTGTTGCTGTTATTTCGACCTTTTTTGTCTAGAAGGATCTGGCACACACTATTCACAACTGAAGCGGAGAGAACAGATCTCAGATAGTTGTGGCCTGGCTGAATGTCTGGGCTGTTGCTTGAATTAACAAGAGAATGAGGGGGAAAGGACCAGGTAGAGAGAGAAGAAATAAGAGCCTAGTTTCTCTTCCTGTCTTGGGCCTTCCCCACAGGGAGCCAGAAATAGGAAGATCCATTTGTGCACAGACTAGCCCTAGGGCTGGGAACGCAGCTCAGTGGTAGAGCATTTTTCTAGAGTGCACACGAACAGGGGTTTGAGCCTCAGCAGGGATGTAGGGAGATCCCTCACATTATTGACTAACATTTAGCATGTGTTTGACAACCGGCCAGTCCTATGCTACGCCTTCTCTGTAGTTTTTTTTTTCTTTTTTTTAATAACCCTGCAAACAAGGTCTATTATTATTATTTCCATTTTTAAAATTGGGGCTCTGAAAAAAAATTTAAAAATTTTTTTTAAAATTGGGGCTCTGGGCTGGTGAAATGGCTCAGAGGTTAAGGTGCTTGCCTGCAAAGCCTAATGACCTGGGTTTGATACCCTAGTAACCCAGATAAAGAGGCTCATGCAGCTGGAGTTTGTTTGCAGTGGCTGGAGCCCCTGGTGCACCATCCTCTCTGTGTATCTCTCTTCTATCTCCCTCTGCTTGCAAAGAAATAAAAATGTTTTCCTTTTTAAATGGGGGCTCTGAGGTAATCTGTCCAGGGCAGAGTTAAAGTGATAGTCCAGGCAGTCTGATCACCACTTTATCAGCCTCTTGGAGACAGTCAAAGGATACACCCTTGGAGGGTCATTTGGGTGGTTGCTTTTTCCAGATTGGATTGTGTAGCCATTGGGGACTTTTGTTCCAAAATGAGCCTTACAGTTTGAAAAGTCAGATTATAATTGTTAACACAGGGCTAGATGCTCAAACCTCCACACCTCACAGACTACAATGATTTCTTGCTCATGTCACCGTAGACCATTGGTAGACTGCTCATGAAAACCCTCAGGGACCCAGGCTATGCAGATAGCCCTCCCTTAGATCCCTGCATTCTCTGCTTTTAACAGATGGGCAGGAAGAGAGAGAGAAGGACATGTGGAGTTTGATGGGCCAAGCCTTTCATATTCCCCCAGCCCAAATTCATCACATGTTCCTGTACCACAGAGGTGGCTGAGAAATGGTATCAATCTGTGCCCCCAAAGAAGCATTATACCCAAGTTCTGAGTGACATGTACAGCCTTTGCTTCAGGAATCAATATCTTTATTGGACTTTCATTGAATTCTTTGAGGGGCTGGGGAGATAGCTCAATGGTTAAATTTTGTGTTGTATAAGCATGAGGACATGAGCCCAGCCCCCATACTCACATAAAAATACCATGTGTGACAGCACACACCTGTAATCCCATCAGTTGGGAGGCAGAGGCAGGAGGATCCTGGGGCTCTATGGTTAGCCAATCTTGCCTAATTGGTCTAATAGCTCTAAGCCAATGAGAGACCCTGTCTCAAAGAGAGGTGGACATTTTTTAGAAATAAAACCAACTTTGCCCTCTGGCTTCCACACACTCATGTACATGGAACCCACACATACACGTGCACGCACAAACATGTAAACACGCACACATTTCTGCAAGTAACCCTCAGACACATGCATGGAAAACATGATTTTAAGAATTTCTGTCTAAAGAAAATTTTCTAAAAGGTACATACTCCACTTCTTTCTAAACACTGAATTGTACGGTGTTACTTCCACAGTCAGTATCCTGGGAATACCTTTTCCAAGTCACGTGAGAGATGAGTTTGACTTTGACTGAGAAATGTAATGAGATAGAGCGATGTGACATTTACTGTGAAAGCCGCTTAGAGGAAAGTACCAAGGGGGAACTTTCTCTCAGGTCTTAGCATAAGTGAAAAGCGCTTCTCTGGACTTGTTTGTTCTTTTTCAATCTGTCAAATATTACGAGTGATGTTCTGTCTGTGTGCATGTGTACCTGGTGTGAGTGCATGTGGGCAAGGGTGTTCTTAGTGCGAGTGGGTGCTCACGCATATATGTGCACGTGCATGTCGAGGCCAGAAGTTAAGGTCAGATGCATTTCTCCCTCACTCTGCACCTTCTATTTTGAGACAGTGTCTCTCAATGAACCCAGAGCTCACCAACTGACCTACACTATCCAGCCAGTGAGCCCTAGGTATCCTCCTGTCTCTGCCTCCCCAGTACTTGGAGGACTGGTACATGCCACCATACCCAGCTTCTTCACGGGTGATGGGGATTTGAACTCAGGTCCTCATCTACTTGTGCAGCAAGTATGTTATCAACTGAGACGTCTTCCCAACCACTGAATTCTTTTCTTGTTGTTTCCTATTTGTTTGTTTTTGAGTTATGGCCTCACTCTAGCCCTGGTTGAGCTGGAACTCATTCTGTAGCACAGGCTGGCCTTAAACTCAAGCTCATGGTGATCCTCCTATTTCAGACTCGGGAGTGCTGGGATTATACACATGAGCTACCATATTTAGCTTTACCCCCTGAATTCTTAGAAGATGATGCAACTCCCACATTGCTTAGACAGCTTGGAAAACTAGAATCAAAGTCAGCCTTTCACTCCAGGTGCAGAACAAGGGTTTTATAAAATTTATGTCTATGCACAAAGTTTAATTATCCACTATTTTCCTACCAGAAACAATTTTACATTCACCCTAATTGTTCCTTTTGTTCATTTTATGGCTGTTATGTAGTGGAGATTTTAAACATTTCAAACTCCAAACTGAGATAATGTGTACTAAGAATAAACAACCTTGATGCCCCTTGTTTATTGTGCCCCACACAGCACAGCAGTGTCCTGACCTGCGTCAGATAGCTTACAAAACCAGACCATGGGTAAAAACTCCCTTCGAATGAACAGCTTTCTGTATATCCTTAGTCACGTAGCTCAGAAGTTTAGCCCACCAATAATGTAAACAAAACAAAGAAACAAGCAAAAAAAAAAAAAAAAAAAAAACTCAAGGTGATATCAGACTTCCTACCAAATGGCCTTTCAGTGAGTTGTTGGCCAGGGAGGTTCCTGAGGCCCCCAAGACATTATAGGCCGTTGCCAAGGCTCTTGGTTGACCACTAGAATGATATGCTAAGACCCTGCTGCTGAAGACCACACATACTTGGGCTGCAGGTCACTGAGAAATCTAACTGGAGCCGAGCTGGAAACCGCCTCCCTGTTAACCAGCTGACAGAAAGCTGGTAGAAGCTATGTCTGCATGCAGCCCCATGGGAGAGAGAAGTCATCAATGGTGGTGAACAGCAGTGGACCTTGCAAGCCTTAAGACTGGCCAGCCAGGCCAAATGTGCCAACTGAGGCAATAGTGGCATGTGTACTGTGGGGGAAACCAATTGCGCTCTAATTGGACTGGAGGCCTGCTCCATGGGAGGGAAGACATGCCTGGTACTGAAGACCTAGTCCAAAGTCTATGGTAAGGAAGGTCATGAGCCCTAGGGGAATAATGCACACTGTTGTCTTGCTAAATACATATATTATGCCCATCGATTGCCTTATAAGCATTTTTAAAATGTTCATACCCATATAACAATGCTACTCTCACTCTTGTCTAGAGAAGCTTCTCTTTTTCAGATGGCGGTAACCACTGGGATAACTCAAAAGACTCCATAGTGCTGAGAAGAAATGACAGTGGAATATTCAGCACTGGGACATCTCTATCACACTTCCTCTGGCCTCTCTATAATGCTCACTGGCAAATACATTGCCCTTGCATGTGTACATCACACACACACACACACACACACACACACACATCAAAGGGGAAAAAAGATGAGAAAAAAAATACTGGCCTCCGATTCTATGGAGTGCCACACATGAATTCAGTCATGTTCTACCTCAGTTCTGGAGGTTATTCAGAAAAACAAATGTGTGGGCTGGAGAGATGGCTCAGCAGTTAAGGCACTTGCCTCCAGTGCCTAAGGCCCTGGGTTCAATTCCCCAGGCCCTACATAAGCCAGACCCACAAGGTGGTGGCCCTGGTGCGCTCTCTCTCTCTCCCTCCCTCCCTCCCTCTCTCCCTCTCTCTGCTTGAAAATGAATAAAAAATATATATAAAAAAAGAAAAACAAATGTGTAAGATACACATCCCAGCTGTCACACGCCACCCTCATGCCCAGGTGATCTGCCCAGCTAATCTCCTGGTGATGTCACTGCAATGCCTCAGAGATGGAAGGACTGGGTGCCGTGTGTGGCAAAATTGCTCTCTTTATTAAGGCCTTTGCTGGTTGAGGAGCTGTGATCACATGCGACTCCTGGGAATCATTTAGAAATGTGATTTAGAATGTGGGGGTGGCTCAGTGGATACAGATATAGCACTTGCCCAGTGGGCCTGGGGTAAGAAGGGAAGCAGAGACAGGAGAATCACCTAGAAGCTCATAGCCTGGAAAACACAACGAGAGACCTGGCCGTAAACAAGGTGGAAGATGAGAACTGACACCAGAGGTTGTCCTCTGACCTCCCTGTGCAAGGTGTGCGCATGCCCGCACGCACACACAGACACACACCAAAAAGAAAGAAGGAAAGAAATTAACTGTGTGCTCTCGTGGCCGATCTATTGAGGACCTTCACCGGACACTTCACCCCCTCTGGGTGCCCAAGCCCTTCTCAGTGAAATAAAGACCCTGCACCACTAGGCTGAAATTTCTCTTCCCACATGGTAAATCCAAGATGAATGTCTCCTACAAATGAAAGGAATCCTCACTTTGAAACTTCTCTCCAGCCTTTCAGGACTAAATGACTATGCCTAGAGAAACGAACTAGAGGACCATCCTCCAAGATCGAGTGCAGCTGCCGATCTGTTCACTCACTGTCCAAAGGTAGAGGCTGGACCTGTGAGGTCTCAGTGCTTCAAGGCACTCCTTGCAAGCCAGAGCCCAATGTCTCAGCCCCCACCTAAAGCCAGACACAAAGTGGTACAAGTGACTGTGATCCCAACATGTCCTTAGTAGTGGGAGGCAGAGCAAGGGAATCTGGCAGGCCAGGGGAAGCGGCACCCATGCAGGGGCATGTCTCAAACCAGGTGGAAAGAGAGGACAAACACCTTGAGGATGTCCTCAGACTGCCATATGTGTGCCGTGGCATGCATGCACCCATACCCACATCATACATACCCATCCATACATATACACACATAACAAAAAGTACTAATAAATTTTAAAACAGTGGAGGCTTGTGTAGATAAGATGTATTACTAACATCTGGAAATTGGCTGGCACACTGGATATTTAATGTGTCTCTTGCCACCAGTAATCTGACCTACCCTAAGAAGAGCGTTCTGGAATTTACATGGCAGGCTGAATTGGGGAATAGGTTTGCTTCATCAGTGGACACGGGGACGTCCACCAGAGTCAAGAGCCATCTGTTTCCTGGTTGCTCAAGTTGACAAGACCAACTGAAAGTGCGTCCCAACTGTACTCCAGGATGTGACAGGGTTTGCTTATAGCTCAGGAGCTAGTGCTAAAAAATGTGTTTTGTGGTGAAGCAAGGGGTTAGCCAATTTGGGCTAATGGAGGGCCAGCCTCAAATGTTTCCTGTGAACATTGCGAAACGCTGCAACGACAGAGAAGTTCCTGGTGGCTCTCCAAAGTTCCCATCCCCCTTGACTATCATTGGCCCCATGAGCCATCATCTTGACAAGCTTGCCAGGACCATGATGGTGTCATTTTCCTTGGATCATGCTTCCAAAGTAAAGCTGCTTCGGAAAAGACTAGACAATGTTTCAATCTTGTCCTAAATCCTAGAGGAATTTTTTCTTCTTTATAGACTGGTTAGTTTTATTTTGTAGGAAAAAACTCATTCTCTGGACACTCTAGAGACTGAAATAAAACTGCCCAGAAACTTGACACTTGAAATGTCCCCTGCATGTTCCCACATGTGGCCACAAGCCTGGATGATACATGCTAAGACTGTTGTCTGTAACTCTTAGTGGATAGAGTCAAATCTTTCTCCTTTGCAAGACGATTTCTTTTCTTTGTTTCCTTTGGTAAAGGTGAAGCTGTGGGGATTTCCCAACCACATTGTTCCACTTTATACATCATGTCTTCTTTCTCTTTTCACTTTATTTTCACTGTGGACTGGAGGGAAGGCATTTAAATGTGAATTATCTGATAGCCTCCGGGTCAGAGCTGAGGAAAATCTGACTAGCAACTACCCCATCCAGACATGAATCTGGGGCCATGATCACCCTCACATTCACATATGAGTAACTAGCAAAAGCCCAGGCCTAAAACATCTACTGATTTGATATTGAAAGATTTCTGACATAAATAAATACATGGCCTAATGGCTTTCCATGACAAATTACTCTGTGTGTGTGTGTGTGTGTGTGTGTGTGTGTGAGAGAGAGAGAGAGAGAGAGAGAGAGAGAAAGAGAGAAAGAGAGATACGTGCATGCATGTGTCTTGGCCTGCTCTCTTCCTTTATTTTTTCAAGAATGAATCTGTTCTCCTGGACTTAATTGTAGAAAACTCTCTTGCCGTCTTCACCCAGCAAAGGTTATCTTTCCTTAGTTTCTCTTATACATGACAAATCCCAAATTGATGCCAAAGGAATGCTACCTTGGGCTGTATCACAATACAAGCTAAGAACTCTCAATGCCCGTAGTTAAGTCACACACTGATCACAACAAAGCCAACAGCATTTCAGAACTGAGAAAGTTGAACCCACAGTTTCCTGAGTCCCAGTCTCATTTGTTAAACCAGAGCGCTCTGAGAGTTCAGCTCTCTTGAAGGTTCCTGGTAGACTCCATGCTGTTTGTGTCTTTGGGAAAGCATGTCGATGGCCAGACACAGAAGGAATGAGCTGCTTAAAACACAAATCAAATCAGGAATGCCTGCTTCACAGCCGCTTGGGGAGGTAACAGTGATTTTGAATGCCTGAGCTCTGGGTAGACTCCAGACCAAAGGTTAAGAGGTAAGGTTTCAAAAAGAAAAATGTTTAGATGCTGCATCGCACACAGCTGGAAATGGGAGGCTGGGCTGCTTTCTGGGGATTTTAAATTTGGTGTACATGTAATCAAGAACAATAAAAGGATTTGTGTCCAGTAATAATAATTACTCAGTTATAGACACACATATAGTTTATACTGCATGTCCCATGATGCTTTCTCCTTGAACCTCAAAACAACTGTGTGCAAACAGAGCTGTCATTTTCCAGCACTATTTCAGAGGAAAGAACTAGAAGGCTCTAGGGGGGTGAAAGGTCAGCCCCCTGTGAACCAGATGTGAGTGGCAAGCTGAGGCTCAGGTTTCGCTGAGCAGGCTTCAATCCAGTCACTTGATTAAGAAATTCAGCCACTCAGCCAACTTTCTGCTCAACAACACCAGGGTCCTGTTCATCTAATGTCAAACCTCTGCTCGTTCCTTTGCATTAGCCCCAGACACGAAAGCTAAACTCCTTCTCCGATGACGAAATGTGTTCCTGTCCTTCCACCTCGCTTTCTCTTCTGTGCCTCTGCTTTAGTGACAGATGACATTAGCAATTAATTAGACAAAGGTTGAAACCAGCGACCAAAGGGTGGAGTGTGGAATTCATCCTTGATGTCTGGGCTGGCTAGAGGAAATGCTATGTCACTGTGCCCCACAGTGTCGTCTTATTTTCCTGAAAACATTTGTCCTTGCTACCAGCGGCTTGGAGGTTAGAATGCAGAATTGACAGGTGGGGTCTGTGGCGGTTATTCTTAGCCTGGCCACAGTTTTATCACAGTTTTAAGCCCCAAGCTGTGTGGTTGGTTGGAGAGAGGACATGACTGGAGCTGACCTTTCTGTGAATGAGAGATGGTGAATGCCAGGGCTGTATATCAGCCACGTTAAAGGGCCAGGCGAAGTGTGAGAGCCAAGATCCATCCCTGAATAGAATGGCTGAGGAGTCTGGTTCACCTGTCTGTGGGGGAAATCGCAGAAGAACCCACAACATCCAGCGGAGACAGAAGCCTTTTAAAGGTGGCTTAACAAAGGCAAGAAGAAGGACTTTGAGCACCGCTTTCCAAATATGCTTCAGGATTAGTGCCCAGACACGCAGGCCTCACTCAGTGTGAGTGTGTGTGTGTGTGTGAGTGTGCATGCATAGATGTATGTGTTCACGTGTATGTATATATGTAGCAGGATAAAGGAGCACTAAGATGTTAGGAGAGGTAAAGATAGGGTATAGGTAGTATGTGTTGGGTTCACATTTGATTTTAGATATCTCACCCCAGGCCAGACCAAAGAATTTAGAAAGAGGAGAAAATAAAAGCAGTGGTAAGTATGACTCCAGGAAAGACCTGTGACAGCCTTCTGAGCTTAAAGGAATAAAATGAGCCAAACATATTAAAACACAATGGATCAGCCTGCATTGCTCCCAAACAACATAGACCCAAGACCCTTCTGTTCCGCTAGGAGTTTCTGTGAGCACCTCTGCTCAGTTGAAGCCCAAAGCCCTGGGGCCAGCCATGTTCTTCTTCTAGGAGGGGTTCTGAGTGCCCTTGGCCAGGGTTACTTTCCCAGTCCCAGCCCATGTTGATTTGATGATTCTGCTCCTGCCTTCTCCATAAGTGAGGCCTTGCTACTTCAAACCTCTGGGAATGTGGCCATGAACTCAGCTAGATTCACTCCTGTGATCATTGATCTACTCGAGAAATATAGAAGTCAGTTAAAAAAATAAGAAATATGGGCTGGAGAGATGGCTCAGGGGTTAAGACACTTGCATACAAAACCTAACAACCATTCCCCAATACTCAAGTAAAGCCAGATGCACAAAGTGGTACATGCATCTGGAGTTTGTTTGCAGCGACTAGAGGCCCTAGCATTCCTATTCTCTGTCTCTCTTCTCTCTCTCTCTTTACAAATAAATAAAAATATTTTTAAAAATAAGAAATATATATATGTGTACTTATTTTAAGCCATATAGGCATAAGAGGAGCACTGTGCCCCAGTCAGATGGAGGAAGACTTGCTTTTAGAAGGTGAAGGTTCCAGATGCCAAGCTCCTATTCTCCTAGACTTCGGACATTTCCACCCTCAGGGTCTCCAGGTCTCACTAGGCCTCAGTCTATAACACATACTGAGTAGCCTCCTGCAAATGCTGGCCCATCTTTGTTATACCCCAGCCCAGTGCCATCAAACCACAATGACCTCAAGTGACATCAGTCATGGCAGTCTGACACTCAGGCTCTTGACAACTGGCCCTGATATGTTTTTGTGGCTTCTTAAAGAATGTCTATGTGTGCAAGTGGGTGTGTATGAGGGGGCAAGCCAGAGGACAATCTCTGGGCCATTCCTCTCATCAACCGTTTTTGGGACAGTGTCTCTCATTATTCTGGAACTCAACAAGTTGCCTCAGGGATCCACCTAACTCCATCTCCCCAGCTCCGGGATTACAAGCATGTGATACCATGCTGGACATTACTCTGTGAGTTCTGGGGCTTGAATTCCCTTGCAAGGGAAGCATGAGCTGAACTCTCTCTACAGTCCCTTTGTGGCTTTTCAAAGAAAAAAATAATAAAGCATAATGAGTGGGAATGGAATGGATCTGTTCCAGGGAGGGAGAAGGACCCCAAGACTGCCCAGAACCCACCTTTCTGTCCCCATTTTGGAACAGCTCATAATACCTACTTATTGCAGCTTCCTGCAGGTCAGGAGAGCTAGCCTGGCCCAGCTTCCCACCCTGCCCCCGCAGCAGTCTCTGGGAATCTCTTGAGAGGCTTAATTTGCTCAGCTGAGAGTGAGTATTGAGTATTGGGTTCTTTCTGGGATAGTGAAAGTTTAAGTTTATATTTCAGGCTATATCAAAATATCACTTCTGTGTCAAACTACCTCTTGGAAATGCCATGTATACTCAGGTACATTATCTGTGACATCCCAACATCCTGCCAACTCTAAGTCACCCACTCTGGTTCTTGGTGAATAAGCAGGGAAACTTAATAGAAGAGCAGATGAAATATAGAAGAAGGGTGAGTGTGACAAAGGAGAGAGGTAAAGATGGGACTGTGCCCTTCATTCTTCTTTTGGGTGTGAGTAACTTTCTATCCCATTGAGGTGACTATCTTATGAGTGGTGATCATGAACTAGGCACTGGAAATGAGGACTTGAAAATGAAATGATAAGATAGTCACAATCCCAGCCCCAGAGGGGCTTAGAACCTTCCAAAGAAAATGCAATTAAGTCTGTAATTACAATAGGGTACACCAATCTCAAGGATAGAACCCAAGAGGGGCATCTTACCAGCTTTGTGAAATAGGGAAGGGCCTAGCAAGAGGACCCCCGCCCCTCTCTCCTTTAACATTTTTATTAACTTGCCCTAACAGGTCATTTTCTCAATAACAGGTCTGATTGTTATCAAGTCAATGAACTGGACTGATATAGTTTATTTAGAACTGCTCCAACCCTATTTATAAACCATTATACATGCAACCTCGCATGTCTGACTTCATTGTGAGGATCAAGGAAAAGAAAAAATGCGTGCCTAGAATGCTTCTCTCTGACACACAGCCCATAATTTTATATATTTCTTTCTTCCAGTAAGCACACAAGGAGGTTTAATTAACTATAGTTTTCAGCTAAAAAACAATTATGATAGCAAATCTTCACAGGGAGTTTCATTTAAAAATCCCATAATGCATTCTAAGATAAAATACAAAGTTATTTTGAATCACCAACCTTTAAAACAGTATCTGTGCATGTGTTAGTTGAGTAGAAACGCATCAGGTTTTGTCTGTGGTCTGTATTCCCACTGGGATATATAGTAATTGAAAGTTGTGCACAGACTTCATGACTATGTTTTGGAATTGATCGAATCGTCTTAGAATTGCTTTGGAAAGCTTAATTAATGCTTTTCAAATGCTTGATGACCTCATTAAAGGTATGGAATGAAAGTTTTATTCTGAAATCTGGAATATTAGCTTTGCACATTATATCTACAAAGAGCGAGAGAGTTCTTTTATGTCAAATGAGAAGTAGGGAAGGAAAGAATTGAGGAGATGATGTTCTGGGAAAGCAAACAGGAGCTATGACATCTCCCCTCGGCTCCTTTGTTCACACAGTGTCTATGAGAACCATGCTGTTCTTCAAAGCTGCTGTAATTTACATCTGAGAATTCCTAATGCCCAGCTCCATTGTGCCATGCTTTCTAAAAGATGACCTCCAACATTCAATCAGAGACGTCTCCTGTGCAATTTACTCAAGTCCTATAAGGGTAAAGAAGAAGAAGAAAAAAGCAATGCTGAAATACTCATCCTAAATCCTTATGTAAAATTTCCACGTGCATGATCAACGTGACATTCTTCTTCCTTTGTTAAGCTTATTCAAGCCAGTGAAATACCTATTCTTCCACAGCAAATGAAATTGGCTGGATTTGATTATCAATCATGAAGAGGAAATCGTTTAATTTTTTTAATGATTCGACAAATAGATCATTCTACCTAGAATGACTAAAAATCATAATAATAACAATTCCCTTTATTCATTCTATTCCAGATAAAAGCCTTTCTTGAAATGTTAGGCCACTATTTTGTTTTTGTAATATTCTTCTTTTGTACTTTAAAGCATTCAATGAAATAATTGTTTAAAGAAGTGTCAACAGCATAATCTTTTGTTGGAAATATCTTGGTTCAGGACCATTTCACTGTGTAGAGGTATATGAAGTAAGAGCTTTTAAAAAGTTAATTAAAAATAAAATTGCTAAAAGAGATTCCAAATCATGATGGTGACTCAGAAATATCAAATGAAAAGACTTTATAGCAAATGAAATCAGTACGCAAAGCACCTCCACAGAGTAACTGTTTCTTGGGTTCCCACTCACCCCACCCCGAGGTAGGGTCTCAGTCTAGTCCAGGCTGACCTGGAATTCACTATGTACCAGCAGAGTGCTGGGATTAAAGGCCTGCACCACCACACCAGGCCTGTTTCTTGGTTTTCACAATAGCATCACCAGGTCTCCTCTCCCTGGCAGTCCCAAATGTCACTGACAAACCTAGGCAGATGAGTGCCAAGTAATGGGACACATGCTAGAGACCCCTTGGAAACAGTCTCTGCTCTGCTCCTGAAGTAAAGTAAGAGTAAAATGCTATAACAGTCCAATGAAAACTGTCCTTAAAGCAACATGAGCTCTAGGTAGAAGGAAAGAAATATCTATAATGGTTCTACAATAGCGGCACCACACTTCTCCCAGAGCAGCCTACACACTAAACAGGGGGATTCTTCCATTCATTCAGGAAAACCTGCTTGGAGTTCTCTATGAGTGAAGCAAAGCAAGCATGGTCTGGAGTTCTGATACATCACCCAAGCTCAAAAACAAACAAACAAAAAAAAAACCCTACTTTATGATGATAGAACCGTGGTTGCCTGGGGAGATGGAGAGAAAATTACTGGGCTTATTAATAGCTGTTCTTTTTGCTATGACCAGAAATCTGACAAAAGCAACTTAAGGGAAGAGGAGTCCATCTCAGCTCACAGTTAAGAAAGGAGCAATCCATCATGGTAGGACGCCATCCTATCAGCAGTGTAAAGTCATATTCCATCCATAGCTGGGAAGCAGAGAAAGGAATACTAGCTGCTGCTCAGCTTGCTTTCTCCTATTGCTTCAGTCCAGGACCCTGCCAATGGGATGGTGCTAGGGGCCACATTCAGGGTGGGTCCTCCCTCCTCAGTTAAACCACCATGGAAATGTGCCCAGAGACATGTCCAGAGGTTCATCTCATAGATGATTTGAAATCCAATCCAGTCACATTGAAGATTAGCCATCACAATATGAACTTCACTTCATGAACATACACACATGTACATATACATGCATGTGTCATCACAGAGGCCCAGCAGTGCTGGATCAGCTGTGAGGGATGTGAGTGGGTATATTCAGGGTCTAAGAGCATCTGTAGGCACCTTCTGGGCAGCCTCAGTCACCAGAAGTGGCCATAAAATTGGGGAGGAAGCACCTTTGTTAACTGCATGCTAGATAGAGGACTATATCCAGGCTATATGAAGAACTTTAAAAACTGAACATCAAAAAACAATCAAGGGCTGGAGAGATGGCTCAGCAGATAAGGCACTTGCCTCTGGTGCCTAAGGCCCTGGGTTCAATTCTCTAGGACCCACATAAGGCAGACCCACAAGGTGGTGGCCCTGGTTCTCTCTCTCTCTCTCTCTCTCTCTCTCTCTCTCTCTCTCTCTCTCTCTCTCTCTCTATCTCTCAAAAAAAAA